>SRPW01000127.1:0-38159 GCA_018360225.1 Claviceps pusilla | reverse complement strand
AAAAAAAAAAAAAAAAACAAACAATTATAATAAAATATCTATTCTTATTCTAATCGCCTAAAATTAAACACGCAATTTTTTAATTATTTAAAGTTTTAGTAAAAATTCCTTTAAAAGTTGTAGAAAGATTAACATCCTCTATTTCCTTATTTAATGCGGCTATAGACTTAATAAAAACTAAGACTATTGTCTAGTACGTCCTTAAATAACGATTGTTATTACTATTAAGGCGTGGCATATAATTACGCTAAAATTCCATTTAATTCTTAGCTAATTAGTACACTAATATTAGCCAAAGCTCTATCCCAAATTAAAAGAAAGGGAACAGAAAACTTATAAGTTTTTTAGGTATTGCAAATAAAGCATTGCAGAGGGCTTAGGCAGTAGACACTTTAGTATTGTATTTATTAATATTTTCCTAAGATTCTATACTAAATTAGTGCTATATTCTATTTTCATTAAAAAAAAAAAAAGGAATCCTATTCCTTACCTCTAACTATTTTTAGTAGTATTAGAGACTATTTTCACGGCAATAGTTTAAGACAAACTGTATAAACGCGGAAAAAAGGTCGCAGAAATGCTCCTATATCTTAATTCTACATGCTAAAAATTCTTTACTAGCTGAATATATTAATTTGCTTATAAATATACGCACCTTAACAAAATTATTACGGTATATTAGTAATAATTTCAGTATCTAGGCAAATTGTTAGTATATTCTCCTTAAATTTTAGTACTAATACTTACTCTATAATAAAAGGATGCAGCTAAAGTGTAATAATAGCATTTCGTACTATTGGGAATGTCCTTATAAGAAGTTAATAAAGAGGCGAATCGCCCCTCTTTCACTATAGTCTCTAAAGCAATGAATGTTGTTTTTAAACATTAAATATATTTATTAACTTAAATAGCAATAGTGGCATCTTCTAGCATAGCTTTAGCCTAATTCTGCATGAATTTACTTAACTTAGTATAGATATAAGAATAAGTAGGAGTTACGGTTAATTGCAACTCCTTTTCTTTTTTTAGGGTTATAAAAATAACCGGAATCCCGGAGGATTTAGACACTAATCCGCTAAGTTGAATTTTCTTTATAGCCTTTTCTGCTAATTTCTCTAGTTAACTTTCCTTACATTTATTAGTATAATAATAAGTATAAGAAAGCAGGGAGCTTGATTCCTCGTCTAAATTAAGAGTAATTGTTTTAGCTCTCTGCGAATAATAACTAAATAAGGAAAAGGGCACCTAATTTAACCCTTTAGTGCTAGCATTAGAAGCAGAATTGCGCTGCAATTCTGCCTAACATTCTAAGGCAGGATAACCAATAAGACTAGTATTAGATGAAGGATTAAATATAATTAAATAGTGTACTAAGTAAAAAACAATTAATACTAAAATCTGTCTTAAATTAGAACGCACCTAATATACCTAGTTCTCTAGGTCCCTAAGGAAATTAAATTTTTAATAACTTAGTTCCATTTAATTAATTGATTTTTTCTATTTTAATTACAATTCTGCAATAACCAGTTAAATCCTAGATTAATTTAACGTCTAAGACTTTCTAGGTCCTATCCTTTAATAATTAAACGCTAGAATATAGCATTAGGGATAGTTTCTTAGCTAATTTAGATATAATTAATAAATTATGCATAAAGAAATAATACTGTAAATATATCCGGAATTAAAAAGATTTAATAAGAGGATTATAGTATAATGCGTAAAAGAAGAAATTACAAGACGAATTCCCCGCTAAACTAAATAATCCATATTATACCCATAATCACATGTTAATTAGTAAACATTACTAGTCTTAAATCAGTAATATAAATAAATAGAAATGTATATCCTAAATTAGAAAGACAATAAATAAAAATATATATAAATAAAAATGCAATCCTAAATTAGAAAAAGGGACTAAACGAATATACACATCCAATTATAACAACATTGGGTTAATGTTACCTTAAAGGGGGGATAATTATTATACCTGATTTAATGTGTATAGAAATTCCAATCTAAATATCATATACACCCTTATTCCGATTTATTACCTAATTAGAGAAGAATAGCTATTAGAATAAATTAGATATCTACGCATTAGTAGTGTGTTATAGGAAGGAAGGTACTAGGGAATAGGGAATATTCCTTTAGGATTTAATAGGGAATTATTCTAAGAAGAAGAAAAGAAAGATAAGTCTTAGTCTAGTAATACTACTAGTCCTACCTTTAATCTAAGAGGGAATTCGGATTATATTCGCTCTACCTAATCGCCCCTGATTTCCGTGCGACTAGCATAACACTAACTAATGTAGCTATTAATATTAATGCGCTAAAGAGAGTATAGATTAAAGAGATTCCTAATAAACCCTTAGTTAATAAAAGATTATAGCTAGCCTCTATAAGGCAATCTAAAAAAGAAGACTTAGGCATTATAGGCAATAGGAAAGGGATACTGTAAGACTATTTTATTACTTAGCTTTATAAGGAGGTCTTTAGTAAAAAGGTAAGCGTAAGCCTATATAACCTCTTTAAGCTCTTTTTATTATTAGCTAGATTAGCTACTAGTAAGTGTACTACTTATACTAAGGGGATTAAGGAAGTGTTCTACTATAATAGGTTATTTAAGTTAGCTAGATTAATTTAACCTTAAGAATATTAATATTAGGAAATACCTAGATTATTTAATTAAAGGATAATAACCTAGGTTATTAAGACTATAACTAAACTTATAGAGCAATAAGAGGAAGAGGATGCTAATAAACTTACTATGCAATAAGTTAGCGATTCTATAGTTAAAGTTAGCAGTGCCTTATAGAAGTAGCTGTAAGATAGACTAGGATTAATAACTCTTTATACTAATCTGCTTTAACTAAGCTATAATTTATTTAATTATATATAATCCTACTTAGTATAAATTAATTAGAAGCTAAATAAGGGGGAGAGATCTTATAGAGTTATCTACCTATGTATAGTAGTAGGCCACTTATAAGATCTCCCTTACCTATAAGTCTAACTTAAAGACCTAAAAGGTCTATTAATGCTAGCTTTAATTAATTATAGGTTATAGGGAAACCTAATTATAAAAGAATTTGCTTATAAGGCTAGTCTAAAGGTGTACCTAATAAATATTAATGCTAATAGCACCTCCTATTTAAATAATGCTATTAAGCTTAAAGGCAAAGTTTATATAAAGCTCTTCCTTAGAAATATTTAAATACTAGTTTGCTTCTATATTGCACCTAATATAGTCTTAGTCCCCTTAATCTTAGGTATGCTGTTTATTTGTTAAGTGTAAGTATTATTTAATTATAGTTAAGGCCCTAGGGAATTAAGAATAAAATACTATTTTAGAAACATTATAGTTATATCTTAAGTAGCTGGCTTAGTTGTGTGGGATATAGTTAATAAAGCTTTACTGTCTAAAGTTATAGTTAATTTGTTTATAATACACTAAGAGGATAAAAATAAGAAAATAGAAGCTTTTAATTAAATAGTTAAAGAAAAGATAAAATTTAAATTAGAAAAAAATAAAATTCTAGTGCTAATTATAGAAGAGGAAGGGGATAAGGTTCTAGCGCTTATCTTTAGGTAAGCTTTTAAAAGCTAGAAAGCTTAACTAAATGCTATTGCTAAGGAAATCTAACTATCTTAATAAATATAAATATTTAATTTAAAGGTAAATACTATATATAAGTGTATTAGCTAAAAGGTATACCCCCTTAATAACATTCCCTCTAATAGATTAGTCCCTAAAGGAGATCTAAAATAGAAAATAAAGAAATAGGATGTAGTTAAGGAATGCCTTAACACTAATAGGAAATATAAGGAATTTATTATAGAATGGTTTTCTGAATACCCTTAGGGGTTTTATTTAACCTAAGAAAGACTTAATTAGATAGTTACTATAATAGAGGAATATTTTATACCTTAAGAACTTAATATTTTTAAGGAAATTCTTAGCAATAGGGAGGCTACTTTAGGTTAGGACTTATTATATATTGGCAAGGTTGACTCTCTTATTGCACTGCCCTAAGTTATTAAAGTTATGGAGCATTTAGCTTAGTAAGCTTAGTCTATTTCTATTCCCCTTACTCTTTAGTTGAAATTAGTTAAGTTATTAAAGAAAAAGTTAGATTATAGTTTACTAGAAGAATCTTATGGTTCCTATTAGAACCTTTATTTCCTTATTATAAAGAAAGATAGGGGGATTAGGTTAATTCTATCTGTAATAAAGTATAATAGTGTTATAATTAGGGATACGGGCATTCTGCAGGGTGCTAAAGCGTTTAGCGAAGAATTTTTAATGTGTAAGATGCTCTTTTTTATTAATTTTCTCTCTAGGTATAACTAGGTGGAACTAGCTATAGTAAGTTAGGACCTTATTATAATTATGACTTTAATTAGGCTCTTAAGGTTATATTGCCTACCTTAAGGAGCTATAAATTTGGTTGTATAATTTATTAGGATTATAGGGCGTATTCTTTTTAACTTAATACCCTAAGTATATGCGCCTTTCTTTAATAATATTGCAGTAAAAGGACCTGTTACTATATATAATAATGCTAAAATCCTGCCTAGAGTATAAAAATATATTATAGAGTATTTAATTAATTTAGATAATATGCTTTTAAACTTAAAGCTTACTAGTTGCACTATATCTGCTATTAAGAGCAAATTCTATTAACTTATAGCTATAGTTGTTAGCTATATTTATAGTATATATAGGTATAGGCTTACTAAGGAAAAGATTATTAAGCTTAAGGAATGGGTTACTTATTAAAATATAAGGGATATACGCTCTTTCCTTAGTCTTGCTACTTTTTACTGTCTTTAAATACCTTATTTTACTATAATTACACTGCTCTTAGTATATCTCCTATATAAAAATACTGCCTAGGAATAGGGTTTAGAATATAAAGAAGCAATAAGGAAAGTTGTTAATACTATTATAACTGCTCTAACGTTATAATTAATTAATATATCTAATAGTTATAGTAATATTGTGCTTATAGTTAATGCTAGTAATATTAGTTAGGGTGCTATACTGTTATAGAAGGTTAATAATAAGCAACATTCTATATAGTTTAAAAGTAGTATATAGAATAATGTAGAAATTAAATATAATGTAACTAAATAGGAATGTTAGGCTTTGCTCTATGCCCTTTGTAAGCTTTAAATTTACCTTTTTAGTGTGCTTTTTATCCTAGAGACTAATTTAATGGTTTTAAAGCATTAACTTTAGGGTATTATTAATAATATCCCTAGTGCTATTATTACCTGCTAGCTTAGCTATATCCTCCTATTTGACTTTAAGGTCCGATATGTCCCTAGAAAGCAATATTTAGCTGCTAATGGATTGTTTTAGAAAAGTCCTAGGCTATTTAATAACCTTAATAAGGTTGTTAAGGAAGACATTAAGCAATTTATTAATTTGTAGCTCTATACTAATTAACTTAGGGAGGCAGATACTACTTACTATACCCCTAAGTTGTAATAAATTATTTCTTACCTTATAACCTTAGATAAACTATTTAATTACTTAGTAGAGAAGTTTAGGGCATTAAAAAGAAAGGTATTATATTTTTTTATTAATAGTGCTAAGCTCTATAAAAAACCTATAGGCTTTTTAAAGGGCCTAGTGCTTATTATTAATAACCTAGATAAGCAGTAGTTTATTATTAAGAAGATTTACCTTTTAATAGCTTATAAGGGAATAGAAGTGGTTTACTAAGTAGTATAATAAAGGTACTACTAGAGAGGAATATAGGACACTATATAGGAAATACTATAATACTATAAAGTTTACTAAATGTTTACGCTATAGCGCTATTGTAAGCTTGCAATACCTATTGCTCTAGGCAACCCTATAAGTAAGATATATATTAACACTTAACACTTACTATTTAATTATGGGTATAAGTATCTTTTAGAAGCTTAATGTAACCTTATAGAATGGATTAAAGCTAAACTAGTTTACGCTGCTATAATAGAAGCTATTTGCTGCTTTCTTAATACCCTAATTAGTAGATTTAGATTAATACTATTTATTGTCTATAATGGAGGTTTAGAGATAAGAGGGAAGCTTAGCGATGCTCTAGTGTAACTTAGCATATAAGGTATATAGACCTTTAGCTATAACCCTAAAGCAAATAGCCTTATTAAAGTAGGGCATTAGTCCCTAGCTTCTATACTTGCTAAATTAGGTGGTTTAGATAGGAAATGGCTAAAGCATCTTAAATAAGCTCTCCTTGCTAATTGCGTTGTAATTAGGTCCTCTTATAGTTAATTAGCCTTTTACCTTATCTATAGATAGGAATCTCTGCTGCCCCTTAAAGTAGAATTTCTAATCTAGTAACTTATTAACTAGGATAAGGTGACTATAGTATAGGACCTTTTTAAAGCTAGGATCTATATTCTTAACTAGAAGGATATAGATGTTATAGCTGTATAGAAAAAGGTACTTTAATTTTAATAATAGCTTATAGCTAGGACTAATAAGAAATAAGCAGCCTCTATCTATAAGGAGTCTAATTAATTAGTTCTAGGGGATCTTATTTTAGTATATAATGTGCGTTATGTAATAGATATGTCCTTAACTAGGAAATTAATAATAAGATAGAATAGCCCTTTTAGAGTTTATAGTTAGGTACTAATTATAAAAGTATATAGGCTCTGAACTTTAGATGGGATTGTTTTTAATAAAATAGTTAATAGAGATTATATTAAGAAGTTTGTTCCTAATAGTAATGGTTAGTGGACTTCCTCTGCTAATAACTAGCTATATTAACTAGCTAGTTATAGTATAACTTTAACGGACTTAGACGACAAATTTATAGCCTTACTCCTATTAAACGCTAATTATAATATATCTAATTAAATAGTTTTCTAGCCTAATAAAACCCCTTTTCTAAAGGGTATTTTAGAAAATAAGGATTCTTTAGATAGGGAGGCAAGCGTGCTACCTTAATAATATCCCTACTACTAGATTAAAGTATAGATACTAGGACTCACTAATAAATAGCAACTTTAGTATTAGGTATATTGTCTTTCCCTTGATTATTAACCCGTTAAACCTTCTCTATTCTTCCCTTATTATTTTTCTTCTTTCTTTTTCTTAATATATTTAATTTTACTTTATTATAGTCTTCTGCTTTTTTTAGTAGTAAGGCACCGCTTACCTTATTACCTAGGGAGGGGGAAGCGCTATAGTTTTTCCTTGTTTTATTTAATCCCTTAGTTTTATTACTTATATTATACTTTATTAACTATTTAACTAGTTATTTTAGGAATTCTTTTACTTAAGGTTTAACCCTTTCTTTCTATATTTATTAGTGTTATAGAAAACAGTTTTATCTAAGGTCTTTATTGTTTTTCTTTCCTCTTTTCTATTACTTTTCTATTTAATTAAATAGTTTATTTACTTAACTCTAACTTAAGCTCCTCCTTACCTTAACTTCCCTCCCTTCCTTCCTAATAACCCTTTATATTTAGCTATACTTAATAGATAAATTTAGCTTATCTATTCCTTTAATATAGGGTAGGGGGAAAGTATATTAATAAGGATAATAGGTGCTGTATCTCTAGTTAAGCTACTAAAATTAAGTAATTTAGTATCTAGATATTCCTTCTTTATATTAATAAAAGCAGCCTCTTTCCTAAGAAAGGGAGTAAAGGGATAAGATTTACTAGCTTCTAAGCAATAGCCCTAAGCGCGTGCCTATTTGCAATTCTTAGACTTCTAGATACAATTACTATACACACTATTATAGACCTTTCTAAAGGAAACATATCTATAATAAGGCATGCTTATATACTTACTAAAGGCTATAACTATCTTTAAATATATATTAATATAGAAAGAGCAGGATGCTGCGTTTATCTACCTATATATCTATATAAGGAACAATAGCTTTTATTTAAAGTGCTCTACAATAGCTATTATAAAGTATCCCTTAGAATATATAAGCTCTATAGGGATAATAACGCTACTATACTACTTTCTAGTATAGGTAGGCCTCTAAAGCTTAGGATAAGCGCGCAGAATATCTCTAAAAAGGTCTTCCTAAGGGTTTATAGCTCTAAAGAAATCTATAAAGTATTTTAGCTATTTCTTAAGCTTTTTCTTTTAAAGGCTTATTAGTAAATATATTAAAACTCTACCCTTACTAATATTAATGCTGCTAAGTATAGAGATCTAGAAAAGATAATAGAACTTTTAGTCTATTAGTCCTATCCTATGCTATCTAATTAAATAGTTCACATACTATATAGGTTCTAATAGTTACATAAAAGATCTCGCCTCTATTACGCTAAGTAAGATTATTAAAGGAAGAGAGAGACTGCTCTTTAAGCTTCTAAGTAATAATATTAATAACGTTAGGAAGCTAAGAGCAAGGGTAATTAAGACAATCTATAATTAATAGTTTGTAAAGACTACTAAGAAGAAGTTTAAAAGGAAAAAAGGAGCAGAAAAGAAGAGATATAAGGAAAAGAAGCTACACTTAAGGAAAGGAAGGGTCTTATATATAAGGCCAGTGCTGTAAATCACTACTTACAGGCTAACAGCTGGCAACTGATTAAATAGTCTGCCTAGTAGCTAGGCTGCTTAAAGAATGTTAACAAACTACATTATTATAATAAACACATAGCCCTACTCTGCTTCCTTATTCTCCCTCTTTTCTTTTTATTTATTTCTTTACAACCTAACCTCTTAAGCTTTCTCTTATATAAGCTATTAACACACTCCCCCTCTTCTACTATTATTATTACTATTACCTATCTTATCTTATTGCTTAATATCTTATTATATTCCCTTATTTTTAGGCTTATAGCTTTTACTTTTTTACAAAAAAGGAATTATAAATTTTATTTTTTTGCTTCTCCTATATATTAACTATTTAATTAAATAGTAAGATAGACAACTATATCCCCTAGCAGTATAGAATCCCTTAAAATGTCTGTTATATTACGCCTAGTAAGGTGGATTATTTCTCGCTATAAAGCTTGCCTGCCCTTACTACTCTAGCTAAATCCTATAGAAGGTTTAGTGCCTTTTATACTACTATAAAGGCCTTACTCGTTAATACGCTACTTAATTAAATATTCTTAGCCTAGCCTACTATTTTCTAGCTAAGATTCTACTAGGTAGCCTTTACTATACACTTTAACCCTTATTAATTTAACCTAGATAACTTTATAAAAGTTAGGCTAATTAATAATAGTTAGACTAAATTAACTTAGACTAGTTATCTAAATAATGTTTATAGCCTTCTCTATGCCCTCTTTACTAGCTATAGGCATAACTAGCTTAACTAGTTTACCCTTATTACTATAGAAAGGATTATTATATAAGGCCTTAAAAAATATATTATTATCCTCCCTTTTAAATTTTATATTAATAACAAAAACATTATAATTAAAATATATAAGAATGAGACTCCTAGAACGTACTATAGGCTTCTAAGTAATAACCTTATTAATATACAGTATAGTAGCTAATTAAATGTATACCTGCTTTATTAAGCCTAGTATAGTAAGCGCTTAGTTAGAGGATTTATTTATTTTATAAATTATTAAACTGCTTTTATCTTTAATTGCTATAAGGGATGCTTATACTTTTATAATACTCTTTCTACTAGCTATAAAGCTAGATTTAAAAAATTTATAAAGGGATTTAAATAGGTTCTACAGTAATTAAACTACTTATATTAATTTAGGGCTATTACAGTGCTAGAGCCTTCTTAAAGTAGCTTATATAAATACAGTTACGCTTATCTTACATTCCTTATTTATACTCTCTAAAGCCTTTTTAGCGTTTACTTTACAGAGATTTTAAAGAAATAATAAAAAATAAAGATTTTAGTTAAAAACATTCTAGGGGCACACTTTCTTAAATAATAGGCTAACTGCTTTAAACTCCCCTTATGCTAGTGGGTATTTATAGATAATATTCTTAATAACCCTTCTATATATAGCCTTAGAATAAAAAGAACTCTTTGCGTTCTTACTAATATAGTAGCAAATAAGTTAGGATATACTATACTATTTAATTATAACAAAGGGCATTAATATGCTTAGTTTAATGTTAGCTATCTTTATTAAATGCCTAAGGGAAAATTCCTTCTCCCTTAGGTTCTTAGCTAAACTATTAATAAAGGCTAGTCTTTATCCTTAGTACTTTCTACTTAGAACTATAAGTTAAGTAATATTAAATATATTATAATATATAATCCTATATAAGTATAATTCTATAATATAAGGTTATAGGATTCTTACTAATCTACAACTCCCTTGCTCTACTCTAAACCCTAAATTATTAATAAAATCATTCTTAGCTAATTAACTTATAGGAAGTAGGAGCTTAAAATAGTTATAACCCTTTAAAGAATAAGTTAGCCTCCTCCTTTACTACTTATTCTACCTTTACTATTTAATTAGAATATACTCTCTCCCCTTAGTTAGTTATTATTACTACCTTAAGCATTACAACATTTACTTTCACTACAGTTATCTCCTGCTTTTAAATAAGGCAATAAGTTAATAGCACTTATACTTTTAAAAAAGCCTACCTAATCCCCTTAAGAGGCCTGTAGGCAATATAAGCGTAGTATGTTATCTCTTAGTGCTCTTATAGAAATCTCTATAATTTCCACTCCCTTGTTTAGCAGGCTTTAAAAATAAGAAAAAGCTCTTTAATAGCAATATTAGGAGGAATTTATAAGAAGGGCCTAATAAGAACTAAATAATAATATTACTTAGTATATTTAAAAAGAGGCTAGAGTTAAGGCTACATTGCTTTAAAAGCTATATAATACTAATTATAGTAAATAGCTACAATTTAATTAATTTAATAAATTAGAAGCTAAGGAATAGAATCTAAATTATTATACGCTTATAGTAGTAGCAAAAAATATTAGTCTTAAACCCGCTACCTATACTACTATAATAGGTCTACTGCTATAACTATACAATAAGAAAATTACTTAGTATAATATTTTAGCTTTTTCTCCTTCTTCTAGTATATACTTATTAATTATCCCTTTAAAACTAGTCTATTATAAGGCTTAGGAGGAAATTATAACTAAAGTATAAGATACAGTTAAGGGGGATAAATAAGGTATAGATTTTTATATAGAAAGGGCTTAGTAACGTTATAATATAATTAATAGTTAACTAGTTATGCTAAAGAAAGCGTATAGGACTTATAAAGTATAAGGAAGTCTAATAATACTTAAATTGTTAAAGAAGACTAAAGGTATAAGTTTAAACTAAGGGATGCTATAAAACTATTTAATTATAAAATTCTTATTTTGTTTAAGTTCTATTACTATTAGTTTTATTAGCTTACAGTGGTTTTTATATTACTATAAGCCTAGGGAGGTGTTATATTATAGGAGAAGGGATTTAGTCTGTAGTTATTTAGAAGAAGGCATTATAGTAGCTAAAGGAGTGAGACCTTAGCATAGTATAGTTAAACTATCTAATTAAATAATATAAATAGGTCCTAAGCCCTTAAATAGTTAGAAAACTATCTGTTTCCTGTTTTTCGTTTCTAAGGCATAGGTGTAGAAGTACCTATTGCTATAATACTATTAATTGTTATAATCCTAGTTACTACTGTAGTATAATTATCTATATTTTATTTTAAGAATATTATTATTTTAGTCTTTAATAACTTAAACTATTTAATTAGATAAAGAGCTATCTAATTATCCCTCTTCTGCACAGTCTTAATGACCTAGAGCTAAATCTATGCACACGAGAAATCTGGAATACAACAGGGATAGCTTCAGTTATGTGCATGCCCTTCACTTTTGGGTGTGTGGTGTGTGTTCTTTTTCCCCCCGTCACAATAGGTTTAGGCTACCTAAGGGTTTCTTTAGTTTTAAGCTACTAAAGCCTAACTTATCTCTTATTAGCTAGGAGTTACCCTCTTTACCCCCTCTTAGCTTACCCTTTATAACTATATTATTTAAGTGCTATAAAAAGAAAAAGAAAAAAAAAAGAAAGGTTAATTTTATTACCTAGTTTACTTTACCTAGGGATAAGTAGAAGTAAAGCATAGAACTATTATTATTAAATTAAAGCCTATTTAGGGCTTAGTAGTATTAAAGTTTATATTAAATAGTATACTATATAGTATTAATTAAGAATTATAGTATACTTCTTTAGAACTATTATTAAAATATATATCTCCTTATTATAATTTAAATTATATTAATGCCTTAGTATCCTCTAAGTTCTTAAGTGGCTTCTATATTAGCTATATATAATTAATTTATTTAACTAGTATATTATAGTAGCTACTGTGTCCTTTAGTATTTTTTATAGCTAGGATAGACTTAATTTAGTATTTATAGGGTGTATTTATACTATTATTCTAAGGCTAGATAGGGCTTAGTTAGAAATTAAGTAAGACTTAAAAAGGGAGGGGATTATTTACTATATACTCTATTAAATTAATATAGAAGACTAGGTAAATGCCCTCTAAGATATTTAGTTTAATAGTTAAGGGGGTAGGGATATTAAGTATAGTATATTTAGCTATAACTTAATCTAACTTCTTACTTAGGTAAAGTATATAAATATTTTAAAGGCTTAGCTAAACTTTATTACTAGGCTAGTACTATTCTACTAGGTAATATAATTAATTAAAGGACTCTTATTAATATTATTAAGTAAAGTTAATAGTGGCTTAAGCTAGCGCTATTCCTTACTTAATATGCTTAAGAAACTAGACTGCCTGCCCCTTAGAGGATGTTTAGCTCTGTATAGAAGCTAGTATGCGCTATATTAGGTTAATGTTAAACCTATAAAGGGTTATATATATACTTAGGCTAGTAACTAATAAGTTATAGTTGTTAAGGGTAAGCTAGTAAGCTACTAAATATATAGGCTAATCTATTTAAGTAAAAGAGACTATAACTTATAGTACTACCTAAACCTTTTAATTTATATACTTAGTACTATTATTAGTTTAAGGGTAATATAATGTAAAGAGAAGCTATTTAGTACCTATAAGGGAGTAAAGCGTTAACTAGAAACCGCTTACCTAGTCTAAGCTATAATTTAAAATAATACTTAAAGGGAATCTATAGAAGCGCTACTAGCAGTTTAGAAAACATTAAGCATATGCTTTAGTGCTTATACTTATTATAGCCTCTAACTAAATATATTTAAAGAGGTAGTCTATAATAACTATAAGAAATTAAGGGGTATCTAAAGAGTTAGCTAGGAGGTTAGTTATAAAATCCACTAATATCTATAACTAGTACCTATTTAGCGCTAGAATAGGCTATAGAAGGCCCTAATAAAGGCACTAGCTCTTATAAGCTTTATAGTAATAGCAATTACATATATATTATATAATATTTATTAATATACCCTCCTAGTAGTAATTGCAATAAAGAGCCTAAAAGGTTATATTCTTCCCTAAGTAGCCTAATAGTGGTAAATTATAGGTCCATTAGATTAGTGTAGTAGTAAGGGGCTTATACTATAGGACCTAAAGGCAGCTGTAAAATAATAAAGCCTTATAGGCATTAACTATATAATTACTAACCTACTAATATATAGCTACTTTAATAGAAAATCCTTAGGCCCCTAAATATACTGCTTTAACCTTTACTTAGTATATTAAATTAGCTTAAATGCCTTAGTTTTAAAGGCTTTAAAGATAGTTATTAGTAAAAAAGTTATAGCCCTATAAGTTAGCTATAGTAATGCTAATTAGGGTTTAATCCTACTTTAGTAATAAGGCTAGGGTAGCATAGGGTAGCTATAATAGGCATGTAATTAACACTAGGTAGAGTAAAGAATATGTTACTATAAGTTCCTTTAATTTATCTTATTTATAGTAGGATAGCGCATTAGAGCATGCTACCTAGGAGCCTAGGTAATAGTAAAGGTAAAAATTAAAAAGGGAGAGAGTCTCTACTTAGCGTACTTATTATTCTAATATTTCCTAAGGGCTTATAAAGTATTCTAAGTTTTTATAGTTAGTAAGAATTATAAATAGCTAAAAAATACTATAGAGCTTAGCGGACTATACCTTAAGGTATAAGATAATACTAAGTAATTCCTTATTATAAATTATATAGTTCTATTAAGGGGCTGTAAGTTAGGTAAAGTA
This sequence comes from Claviceps pusilla, assembly GCA_018360225.1. NCBI lineage: Eukaryota > Fungi > Ascomycota > Sordariomycetes > Hypocreales > Clavicipitaceae > Claviceps > Claviceps pusilla. The sequence continues at coordinate 24,028 of SRPW01000127.1, read as the reverse complement.
GTAGGCTATAGGTTATAGCATACCTATTATATTATATTACAAAAGGCAACCCCTAATTGCCTCTCCTAATGCATTAGCCTTAACTACTATATCTAAAGCAGAATTCTATTAGGCTAGAATAGGGGCTAAAGAGAATGTATCCTTAAGGCGCTAGAAGGCTATTTAGTAAGCTAGGGACTAGATAAATAGAACGCCCTTTTTAGTAAGGTTAAGTAAAGGCTTAATAAGATTTAAAAAGTTAGTAATAAACTCTTAATAAAAGTTTATAAAGCCTAGAAAGCTATGTATACCTTATAGCTATATTAGCGCCTCCCACTCCTAAATAATAGCTACCTTAGCTAGGTTTAGCTACACTATATAGCTAGCTTAGACTATAAATCCTAAGTACTTTACCTTAGTTATACTAAAGGTACACTTATTAATATTAAGATATAGGCTAGCCTATTAAAGGTATAAAAGAATCTCTTTAGTGTAATTTATATACTTCTTATATATACCACTAGTGTAAATAAGGATATTATTAAAGTAAGCTATTGTATAGGCCCCTAGAGCGTCCCCTAATACTCTATTAATATAGCATTAAAACGTTATAAGTGCACTAACTAGGCTAAAGGGGTAGATAAGCTATTTAAAAAGACTAAAATATATATAAAAGGCTGTTAAAGCCTTATCCCCCTTAGTAATGTATAGGTAGTAGAAGGCAGTATAGATATTTAATTTTATAAACTATTAGGCGCTAGCTAAGGAACGCAAAGTCTCCTTAATAAGTAGTAGTAAGTAATAATCTTAGTTTATAATCTTATTTAATGCTTAATAGTCTATATAAAAACACTAACCTCTACCCACTTTCTTAACTAAAAGTATAGGCACTACTATAGAGAAGGAGGAAGCCTAGATCTAGCCTTTATCTATAAGGTCTATAATTTATTTCTATATTTCTAGTAACTAGTCCTAAGGTATATTATAAAGCAGTACCTAAAGTAAGTTTAGTAAGCTACTATTAGGATTCTATTATAATTAAATATAGTAATTAGCCTATTTATAATAAAGAGATAAGGCGCTAGCGTTCTTTTAGTAAAATAAATCCTTAAAGTTAGCTAGTTTATTTAGTAAAAAAAAAAGTCCTTATTCTCTTCTAAGGAAACTAGGTCTACTATAGATATAAGGATAACATTAATCTCCTATAGGCTAGTAGATATAACACTACTTATTTCGCCTAACTATAGTGCCTAGTAGACTAACCCTATATATACTAATTCTATAATAGCAATTATTAGTAAGGCTATCTCTTAGGCATCTAAGGTATAAATCTTAAGGTTACCCTATATATAGACAATAAGGAGGCGTCTAGCAGTATATAATATAATATTATTCTAGGCTATCTAAAGCGCCCCTAGGATATAGTTTTATAAAAGGCCTAGGATTATATAGGCTATTATAAGGAATAACTATCTATCTAGGTTAGCGCTAAATTAAATAAGATATATAATCCTTAGGCACTAGGAAGCATTAGCATAGCTGCATTATATAACTATTATAGTAGTAATAAGGGTATATAGTTAGGCTAAAGCAATATATTAAAGGCCTAACCTTTAAACTATACTTTTACTTATAGTAATATAGCTATTATAACTACTATTTACTTAAGTATTAATAAACTTAAAACTATTATATAGAAAGGGAAGGAGAAATAGTGCTTCCTTTATATAACATTCTATCTCCCTATAAATATTTAAGCTATTACTATTATAGATATAATATAAACTAATACTACTAACTTACATTCTACTACTAAGACTTATATAGTAGGGCTCTCTTTTTCTAACTTAGAGTTATTATTATTACTTAGCACTTCCTTATTAAAGGCATTTAGGGCTTAAATATTTAGTCCCCCTATTAGGTAATAAGTAGAAAGCTATGTATAGCTATAGATAAGGTAACTATTACTACTACAACGCAAGCACTAGTGGGTAGCCTTATAGCGCTTAATAATATCCTATAATATCTAGGTTGCCTAAATCGCGCCCTTAGTATCTCTAGACTTAGCGCCTAACTTATCCTTACTAAAGGGTTTATAGCTCTATCCTAATCCTAAAAAGCTAGTAGAATTAATACTTATTATAGCTATATTACTATTTTAGTTATACTTAATGTAAGGGTAGCGATAGGCCTTAACGCATTTCTTAATCTAGTATAAGTTAATATTTAAGGCAATACTATAGTATTATATAACTATAGTATAGTAATTAGAGTAAGAAATATTATAGCTAACATAGTAATTCCTTATTTACTTATTAAGTCCTACTTAGAGTCTTATAAGTTTTACTATATCTACCTATATACTTCCCCCTATAAGGTATAACTTTTATTTAAAATAAATAAAGAAATCTATAAACTATTTATCTAAGTATTATTTAAGTTAGTTTAACTCTATAACTATATATTTCTTCTAGTAAGGGTTTATAAATATAGTATTAAGGTACTTAAGAAAATAGCTTAGTGTATACTAATAATTACTATTAAGCTTAAAGAATAAAGCTACTTATACTTAAATCTTAAGTAATAGGTTCTAGTAAATAAGAAACTATTTATTATAGTTAGTACTAATAAAGTCTAAGTTAGCCTTTAGCTTATATGCTATAAGGCTCTGCTAAGCTTAAAATAAAGCCCTATTCTTATTATAAGGGTTCTCTATTAAAAGTAGCTTATACTTAGGTTATTTCTAGTTAGTATATATTAAAGCATTTATATAGAATGCCTAGTTTGCTAAGGCTATATAGTAGTATAGTTCCTTAAGCTAAGCTACTATTAAAGTAATAGTTTTATAAAGGTAGTGTAAGTCCTATACATTGCCTAATTAGGCTACCTATTTATAATACTAAGAATCTATTATATTATTTATGTAAAAATAGATATTATAGGTAATGTTATAATAAATAATAATTATTATAAACTAGCCTAAATAGTAACTATAATTTAGTGTTAATAAAGTTATTATTATCTATAAGGAGGAAGGGAAGACTACTATCTCCCTCCACTATATGCCTATTCTATATACAATGTATGTTCGTAGGGTTTGCCCTATGGGTACGGTGGGTCGCCGCATATGCTCCTCTCCTGCCACACTAAGGATCCAAGCCTCTAGCTCGAATCCATTACAATTAATACTATTAAAGGACTTAACCTAAAGGTCTTTACTAAGCTTCTTAGGGAAACCCTAGGTAGGTAAAGTGCTTTTATATCCCTTTAAAGTAACTATAGTATAGATTAATTTATAAAAGAAAATATTACTAACTTCTTAAAGGATTTTAAAGTAAAGATATATGCCTTTAGTCTTCCTAATAATAAGTAGTGCTAAATACTTAAAAAAGAAGTTACCCCTAAGCTTTATAAGAATATTAAAACCCTTATAACTATATATACTTAGGAGGAGGCTAAGGAAGCATTACTTCTTTAGTATTAAGCTACTCCTTAGGAAAGAACTAAGAGCGTAATAAACTAGCTTAAGAAGCTTAATATATAGCGCCCTTAGACGTTCTCTAATACCTACTTATAGCTATAGTAGCACTAAGCACTAATATTAAAAGCATTCCCTAATAATTAGAAGACTCTCTTAGTATAATTTATATATATCTATAAAGCTATTCCTAATTAAATTATTATTAGCTTTATAGATAAGTAAGGAATTAGTAAAGAATTATTTATTTATAAGAGTTATAGGACCCTATAGACTAAGCTAAATAATTATATAAAAACATACCTATAGCTTAAGAATTATAACTTAGCTAAGACTATTAACACTTACTTTAATAATTAACTATTTAATTATAAGAAAGTCCTTTAGCTAGCCCCTTCTACTATTAATAAAACTTAAATAAAAAGAGTTAAACTAGCTAATTTATTTTAATTAATATTCTAAGATAGTAAGGAAAATAATAATTATAAAGGCTAAATTAATACTTTAGTAAAAAAGCTAAAAAAACTATAGATTACTATACTTTAAGGGTAAGTATAACTATATAATTCCTTATATTATATAAATAAGAGGCTAAGCTTTCTATATCTTATATTCTATAATACTATATAAGCTAGGGAGTAATAGAAGTACCTTAATATTTACTTAAATATCTTTAGCGCCTATAAATATTAGTTTAACTACTACTTTTATTATAATAAGGAAGGCTATTACCCTAATTATTATAACTTCTTAAAATATAATTAAAGGTTAGGTTTATATAATATAACTCCTAAGCTTAAATTCTTATAATTAGAGATAATTTACTAAAGTATTAAATTCCTTCTATACTTTATAACCTATTTCTTAATATTAAGAGTTATATTTATTGTTTAGCTATTTTTTAGGTTTAGTATTTTAAAGATTATACTATTAATTACCTTATAGACTAGGTGCTAAAGTATAAAGATATCTGTTGGTATTCCTTAGGATACTAGTGATTCTCTAAGGAATACTAGGTGGATCTGAGACTCAGTGACACAACGTAGGGTCTAGGAAGGTATTCGCAAAAGGTCTAATTTCTATTATAATCAGTGCTATCTAAAGGGGCATTTTATAGCTAGCGTTAAGGCCACAAAAATGCCGTTGGATTCCGCAGTGAAAACTCTGCACACGCAGACCAATTAGAAGAGTTGGATTCCGCAGCTAATATAGCTGCAAATCCGGCTCTTCCTAGTTATGCCATATTATTATAGAATGCAGCAATTCTAACACTTAGAATTCTCTCTTTTATAGAAAAAGAGGAATTGCTTATAAGTTATGTAAAAATCTACCTAAAAACTATAGTTAATTATCTAATTAGATAATTAATAAGAATAAGAATCCTATCTTATATCTCTAGTATTCCTCCTCTCTTCTATATGCTTCCTCCTTCTTCTCTATGTGCTTTACCTATCCCTTTATATAGATTATAGCCTTATTCCTATTAATAAAGGTCTTAAGGGCTTAATTTAGTAATGATTTTATTATAGTATTAGCAATGTTATTATTACTGTTAATCTACCTAATTTCCTTAATTTCCTACCTTTTATACAATTATTATAGTACTATAATATTAATTATTAGTCTCTTTTCTTTTATAGTGCCTAACCTTATAATGCACTTATATAATAAAAGAGAATCTATATAGATAATTATTAGTATTAGTAAAATTTATAGCTTTTATATAATAGTCTATAGTGTTATACTAATTATATAGGTAATATCTATACTTTAGACTATTATGTATAGCTTAGAGGCAAGAGCACTCCTTATAACTTTTTAACTTTTTATAGAGCTATATATTATAATATTACCTTTTAGTATAAAATCTAATTTAATTCCTGCTTCTTTAGTACTAAGAATAATTATATATTCTAGTTATACACTAAGGTCTTTATTATTCGCAAAGGAACTATCTATAAAGATATATAAAGCTACAGTAGTAAGATTAAGCAAAATATACCTTAATCTATAGTTACAATGCTATATTTGCTACTAAATCCTTCTATTTAGATAATTTATATTAAATTTATTAGGATTCTAGACTTATATAGCAATAGAGAGGTTAAATGTAGCCTCTAGTTAATAAACTAATAATATATACGCTCCTTATGCTCTTTATTTAATATATTATTGCTTTATAGTTAGCTTATTAGGTTTAATAACCTTAAGCTTCTTACTTTACCTTTTTTAGTAGAGTTTAATATAATTTCTATTAAATTTATATAAGATATATCTATTAAAGATAAGGGGTTTAGTTAGTATTAAGATTTATTTAGGTTTTGCTATAAATCCTACTTTTTTTAATTCTAATTTCTCTATCTTTAAAAACTTTATATTACTAAGACTAAGGGTATTATCTATTTATATACTAATTACACTAAAGTATTTAATTATATTAAATACTATTAAGAAACATAGGTTATACATAGAAGTAATTATTATTAGCTTCTTATAGTAGTGGTGGAAATAAGTTACCTACTAATATATGCTAGCTTTAGTAATACTATAGAGGGGCTTTATAACTTCTATTATAGTATCCTTTAAGTATAAATATGTAATTTATATTAGTAATTTAGCGATAATTAAGTAATTTAGCGTTGTTTCTAATTAAACGTATACTTATATAATATCCTATAACTATAAAAAGATGCAATCTTTTACTAGGGAAGGTGCTAATATAATAATAAGCCTTTAGCTTGCTTATTAAATTGTTAGGGATTGTGTTAGAATCTATGCCTTTTCTGCATTACTATAGCCTTATATCACTAGCCTTAATTTCTTATATAGCTTATTTATACCTTTCCCTTTAATTTCTCTTACTATTTAAAAGTAGAAAAGGCATTAATTACTATACTCTTCCTTATTAAATATAATAAATTTAAAGATATCTCTTACTAGTAAAGCATTAATTTCCTTTTAATTAAATGCTTTAAATAGTTATCCCTTAGTAGTAATCTTTCCCTACCTATATAGGTTAACTGCTAGCTTCTAGTTGCCTTTCTCTTTTTTAATAAGGAAACTTATAGTACTTAGTTTTTTATTATTTTAGTTAAAATCTTTAGTGTAATTTAGGATAAGTAGGTGCTTTCTAGGTCTTCTATATCCTTATTACAGTAGTTCTTATAGTAATTAACCCTTATTTACATTAGCATCCTCTATATTATTTTCCTTATCTTTATTATTAATTTCTTTTATATTTATAGGCTCTTCTATATTATAGTAGTATAGCTTCACTACTATTAAGCGGAATTTTATAGGTCTATAGGGTAATTCTATAGTATAGATCTTGCAATTAAATAATAGTAATCTATAAGGATTATACTAACCTCCTTTTTTACGCTAAATACAGACTTTTAATTATAGTAGTAGTAAGTGTAATAGGAGGGTATTTAGGCTATTTTATGTGTTAAGGGCGTTAGAGACTTGCCTTTATATAAGGCAACGCTAAGCTTTATTAGTAGCTTTCTATAGTAAAGTAGCTTTTTATACTATTAAAAGACTTAGGGGGGAATTATATAATATCTATAAATATGCCCTAAATATAAGTAAAGTTAGTATAAAGCTATTAGGTTTAGTAGAGTTATTAATAGCTTTAATAGCTATCTATAGTTTTTAGGAAGGGCTAAGGAGGTCTCCTACCTTATTCTTAATAATATTATATACTCTTTAGAGGGGGGTATAATATCTCTTAACCTTTCTAATACTATAGTGTGCCTTAATAGGAACCTTTTCTATATTAATAGCTATTTAGTATATAATATGCTAGAATTCTATAGAAGTAAAGTTCTTTCTAGTATTATAAATAATATTATTTAGAGGACCTAAATAAGTATTAATCTAGCACTCTTTTAATGTATTCTATATATCTTAGGCTTTTTGCTTCTAGGGCTTAAGGAAGCATACAGCTTAGAATATAGTTATTATATTAATAATATATAGCATAGGTTTATTGTTAATTTAGAGGATATTAATAATAATCTTATAGTTAAAGTCTATATTATTCTTTAGCGTAAACTTAAATCGTCCTAGGGCTTTACTATAAAGTTAGCATTAATAGCATTTATAGGAGAGTCTCTTAATAATCCTACTAATTACTAATTTACTAGCTCTTTACAGTAGCTTTGTAAGTTTAGTAACTAAGGGATAGCTAAAATGTTAGTATAATTAATGTATTTTAGCCTTTAAAAGGTAGAAAGTAGTAGCTTTATTAGGCTATAGAATCCACTAAGGGTGTCCCTATTTCTATATAATTAGGACCTTCTTTATGCCTTAAATTAGCACATTCTTAAGGTTGTTAAGCTTTATATTTATCTAATCTATATTAAAAATATAGAATAGAAAGGGAGTAGCTATGTTAAGAACGTGGAATTTAATAGTTCTAAAGGTGGTAGGAATGCATAAGATTTCTAAAGAAATCGCTAAACCTACGCTAAAGTTAACTATACGTTAGCTAGTAGGCTTAATCTTTAGATACAGTATAATTCTCTATAAAGCTATAGCTTATAGTGCTCTTACTATAGAAATCCCTACTACTTCTATATCTAGCATAATTCTATAGAAAATATTACTAAAATATTAGTTATTTAAGATAAAGCAATCTATCTTAGGGGTTTCCTCCTATATTATAGGGGTTATGCTAGACAATTTATAAGCAGTTATATTATTCTTAAGTGTATATAAAAGGGATTAAGCTTAAGAAGAGGTTAATTTCTTACAGAAATCTATTTAATTAAATAGTCTAAATAGATTTAGTAGCAAATGCATAAGAAATTATATAAATGTTAGCTTAGGGGTTATAGTATTACTTATTAGTATAGTAATGTAGGCGTTTAATGCCTCCTAAGCTAGGTATTTATCTTCCTTAGTGTTAGTTACCTTAAATTTTCCCTTATATTTAAAGAGAAATGCATTAAAGCTGCATTTAAAGGGAATTCCCTTATAGTTCTTACTTTTCTACTAGAAATCCTTAGCTTTCTACTATTCCTATTTTATATAGAATATTAACTAATATCCTGCTTATTAATATATAAAATATTTATATAGAAAGCGCGATTTTTATAGTAATTAGCCACTAGGGCACTGATTAGATAGTTATTCATATTGCTAATTCGTAAACATTGTTTCGTTATTATCTTCTATTATATTTAGTGTAGAAGATAGCTATTATAATGTTTTAATTAATTTATTAGCGTGTAAATATTTGTAAAGGTCTCTAATAACTCCTTTATAAGTTAGAGCAAGGTTAAAGATAGTAAGCTTATATTTAGGAACACTACTAATAGCAGTAATAAGCTATTACTAGAGCTTTATATTTACTGTAAAAGCATTAAAGATTCTATAATAGATATAGCAAAGTTATTTTAGTATTTAGTTAAGGCATTAAAGCTTAGTCTTCTTAGGGTTATTAGTAATAACCTTCTAAAGGGAAATGCTATTCTATTTAATGTAATAGAATTGCTAATTACTCTTAGTTTTAAAGTAATTTCTAATAGCATTAGTAAGGTTGTAAATTATTAATCCTTTTTTAATAAGTTTGTTAAGATAGTAGGTAAGAGTATTCTCTTTTAGCATAATCAGAAAAGCTCTTGCCTATAATGTCTATAGAACGTTGTTTTATATATATTAATCTTTAAAGATATTTATCTTTAGAACAATAAAGTTATATAGTTTCTTACTGTATTTTTTATTAATTATGTAGCTTTTATTAATTTCTCTAAGAATGCAGCGGATTTAGTTAGGGGTTAGGTCTATTAATAGTATTAACCCTTTTAGTGGTTTTACCTAGGCTTTCTGTATTAGTAAGTTTAGTGACTTAGATTCCTTATAAATCTATTAATTAATTAATTAGGAATTATTAATAATGCTTTTTGCTTATAGGGGAATAGGAATTTGTAGTTAGTATTGTATAAATTAACTAAGGAATTAGCGTTTAATTTACTCTTCTAATGCGTTAATAAGAGCAGTAAGAGAAGTAGTGTATTATAAACCTCTTATTAATAAAATTAGTACACTATTAGTAAGAAGGAAATTCTATAAGTCCTTTTGTAATATTATTAGAATTTGTTAAAAATTATTAGTAGTCTAACCTTTAAAGTCTTTATAAAGAGCATTAAAGAGTTAGAGGTTTTTCTACTTTAAAATATTATACTAGTAGAGGATAAAAGTAGCCTAGTTATTAATATACTACTAATCCTTACGTTTTTCTAGTATATTGTCCTAGTATACTTTCTATTCTAGGGTGAGAATATTTATATATTTGCGTATAATCTTAGGGAGGGAATTTAGTAACACTTATAATAAAGCGGTATTAGGGGCACTTTGTGTAAGATTCCTTAACGAATCTTAGAATTCCTTATTACTTCTATGTGAAGATATCCTTATAATTAGATATTCTGTATGGTTTTTAACTAGCTTTAGTTAAGATTTAGCGTTCTAGTTTTATAATCCTTATATAAGCTTTAGTATAATAAAGGGTCAGTTAGTAAGATAAATAAGGGTTTTCCTATAGATAATAGTATAAATTATAAAGAATTCTATATTCTAAAAGGTTAATACTAGCTAAACTAGCAAAGGAATCTATTTTTATTATAAAAAAGCTATGTTTTTAGAAGTCTAATACTAGCTAAACTAGCAAAGAAATCTATCTTCTTTTAGTATAAATTCTCCCTATAAGCATAATAGGAGTTCTATCTCTTCTAAGTAAATCCTTATAAATCTATAGAATAATATATCCTAAGGATAAATATAACCCATTAATTAGTGTTAGTATTCCTTAGGATACTAGTGATTCTCTAAGGAATACTAGGTGGATCTAAGACTCAGTGACACAACGTAGGGTCTAGGAAGGTATTTGTAAAAGGTCTAATTTCTATTATAATTAGTGCTATCTAAAGGGGCATTTTATAGCTAGCGTTAAGGCCACGAAAATGCCGTCGGATTCCGCGGTGAAAACTCTGCACACGCGGACTAATCAGAAGAGTCGGATTCCGCGGCTAATGTGGCCGCGAATCCGGCTCTTCCCGGTTGTGCCACGTTGTCATAGAATGCAGCGATTCCAACAATATCCTTATAGACTACTAAATTATATTAATTAATAAAAAGAGAGTCTTTAATAATATTACTAAGTAATTAAACCTTTTGCTATATAGACCTAAGTAATAGAGGCCTATGCCTACTAAGGTACTGCTAAGAGAGCTATAGCTTATAATTAAAGTAATAACCCTAGAAAGGGTTAAAGATATTAGCCTAACTAATGTAGCTATTAACATTAATACGCTAAAGAGAGTATAAATTAAAGAGATTCCTAATAAACCCTTAATTAATAAAAGATTATAGCTAGCCTCTATAAAGTAATCTAAGAAAGAAGAGTTAGGTATTATAGGTAATAGAAAAAGGACGCTATAAGACTACCTTATTACTTAGCTCTATAAGGAGGTCTTTAGCAAAAAGGTAGGTGTAAGCCTATATAACCTTTTTAAGCTCTTCCTATTATTAACTAAATTAGCTACTAGTAAGTATACTGCTTATACTAAGGGGATTAAGGAAGTATTCTACTATAATAGGTTATTTAAGTTAGCTAGGTTAATTTAACCTTAAAAATATTAATATTAGGAAATACTTAGATTATCTAATTAAAGGATAATAACCTAGGTTATTAAAACTATAACTAAACTTATAGAGTAATAAGAGAAAGAAGATACTAATAAACTTATTATATAATAAGTTAGCAATTCTATAGTTAAAGTTAGCAACGCCTTATAGAAGTAACTATAAGATAGACTGGGATTAATAACTCTTTATACTAATCTACTATAACTAAGCTATAATTTATTTAATTATATATAATCCTACTTAGTATAAATTAATTAGAAGCTAAATAAGGGGAAGAGATCTTATAGAGTTATTTACCTATATATAATAGTAGGCTACTTATAAGATCTCCCTTACCTATAAGTTTAACTTAAAGACCTAAAAGGTCTATTAATACTAGCTTTAATTAATTATAGGTTGTAAAGGAACCTAATTATAAAAGAATTTACTTATAAGGCTAGTCTAAAGGTATACCTAATAAATATTAATACTAATAGCACCTCCTACTTAAATAATGCTATTAAGCTTAAAGGTAAAGTTTATATAAAGCTCTTTCTTAGGAATATTTAAACGCTAGTTTGCTTCTATATTATACCTAATATAGTCTTAGTCCCTTTAATCTTAGGTATACTATTTATTTATTAAGCATAAGTATTATTTAATTATAGTTAAGGCCCTAAGGAATTAAGGATAAAATACTATTTTAGAAACATTATAATTATATCTTAAGCAGCTAGCTTAGTTATATAGGATATAGTTAATAAAGGTTTACTATTTAAAATCTTAGTTAATTTATTTATAATACACTAAGAGGATAAAAATAAGAAAATAGAAGCTTTTAATTAAATAGTTAAAGAAAAGATAAAATTTAAATTAAAAAAAGATAAAATTCTAGTGCTAATTATAAAAGAGAAAGGGGATAAGGTTCTAGTGCTTATCTTTAGGTAAGCCTTTAAAAGCTAAAAAGCCTAACTAAATACTATTACTAAGGAAATCTAACTATTTTAATAAATATAAACATTTAATCTAAAGGTAAACACTATATATAAGCATATTAGCTAAAAGGTATACCCCCTTAATAATATTCCCTCTAATAGATTAGTCCCTAAAGAAGATCTAAAATAGAAAATAAAGAAATAGAATGTAGTTAAGGAATGCCTTAACACTAATAGAAAATATAAGGAATTTATTATAGAATAGTTTTCTAAACACCCTTAGGGGTTTTATTTAACCTAAGAAAGACTTAATTAGATAGTTACTGCAATAGAGAAATATCTTATACCTTAAGAACTTAATATTTTTAAGGAAATCCTTAGCAATAGGGAGGCTGCTTTAGGTTAGGACTTATTACACATTAATAAGGTTAACCCTCTTATTACACCGCCCTAAGTTATTAAAGTTATAGAGCATTTAGCTTAGTAAGCTTAGTTTATTTCTATTCCCCTTACCCTTTAGTTAAAATTAATTAAGTTATTAAAGAAAAAGTTAGATTATAGTTTATTAGAAGAATCTTATAGTTTCTATTAAAACCTTTATTTCCTTATTATAAAGAAAGATAGAGAGATTAGGTTAATCCTATCTATAATAAAGTATAATAGTGTTATAATTAGGGATATAGGTATCCTATAGGGTACTAAAGCATTTAGTGAAGAATTTTTAATATATAAAATGCTCTCCCTTATTAATTTTCTCTCTAAATATAACTAGGTAGAACTAGCTATAGTAAGTTAGGACCTTACTATAATTATAACTCTAATTAGGCTCTTAAGGTTATATTGCCTGCCTTAAGGAGCTATAAATTTAGTTATATAATTTATTAGGATTATAGAGTGCATTTTCTTTAACTTAATACCCTAAGTATATACGCCCTTCTTTAATAATATTATAGTAAAAGGACCTATTACTATGTATAATAATACTAAAATCCTACCTAAAGTCTAAAAATATATTATAAAGCATTTAATTAATTTAGATAATAGGCTTTTAAACCTAAAGCTTACTAGTTATACTGTATTTACTATTAAGAGCAAATTCTATTAACCTATAGCTATAGTTATTAGCTATATTTATAGTATATATAGGCATAGGCTTACTAAGGAAAAGATTATTAAGCTTAAGGAATAAGTTGCTTATTAAAATATAAAGAATATATGCTTTTTCCTTAGTCTTATAACTTTCTACTATTTTTAGATACCCTATTTTACTATAATTACGCTGCCCTTAGTATATTTTTTATATAAAAACACTACCTAGAAATAGGGTCTAGAATATAAAGAAGTAATAAAGAAAGTTATTAATACTATTATAACTACTCTAATATTATAATAAATTAATATATTTAATGGTTATAGTGATATTATGCTTATAGTTAATGCTAGCAACATTAGTTAGAGTGCTGCGCTATTGCAGGAGGTTAATAATAAGCGATATCCTATATAGTTTAAAAGCAGTATATAGAATAACATAGAAGTTAAATATAATATAACTAAATAGAAATATTAAGCTTTACTCTATACCCTTTATAAGCTTTAAATTTACCTTTTTAGTGTGCCTTTTATTCTAGAGACTAATTTAATAGTTCTAAAGCATTAACTTTAGGGTGCTATTAATAATATCCCTAGTGCTATTATTACCCGCTAGCTTAGCTATATCCTTCTATTTAACTTTAAGGTCTAATATATCCCTAAAAAGCAATATTTAGCTGCTAATAAGTTATTTTAAAAAGGTCCTAAGCTATTTAATAACCTTAATAGGGTTATTAAGGAAGATATTAAGTAATTTATTAATTTATAGCTCTACACTAATTAACTTAGGGAGGTAGATACCACCTACTACACCCCTAAGTTATAGTAAATTATTTCTTACCTTATAACCTTAGATAGACTATTTAATTACTTAGTAAAGAAGTTTAAGGCATTAAAGAGAAAGGTATTATGTTTTTTTATTAATAGTGCTAAGCTTTATAAAAGATTTATAGGCCTTCTAAAGGGCCTAGTGCTTATTATTAATAACCTAAATAAGCGGCGGTTTATTATTAAGAAGATTTACCTTTTAATAGCTTATAAGGGAATAGAAGTAGTCTACTAAGCAGTATAATAAAGGTACTACTAGAGAGGAATATAGAATATTATATAGGAAATACTATAATACTGTAAAGTTTGCTAAATATTTGCACTATAGTACTATTATAAGCTTATAATACCTATTGCTCTAGGTAACCCTATAAGTAAAATATACATTAACACTTAACACTTACTATTTAATTATAGGTATAAGTACCTTCTAGAAGCTTAATATAACCTTATAGGATAGATTAAAGCTAAACTAGTTTGTGCTACTATAATAGAAGCTATTTACTGCTTTCTTAATACCCTAATTAGTAGATTTAGATTAATACTATTTATTGTTTATAATAGAGGTCTAAAGATAAGAGGGAAGCTTAGCAATACCCTAGCGTAACTTAGTATGTAAGGCATATAAACCTCTAGCTATAACCCTAAAGTAAATGGCCTTATTAAAGTAGGGCATTAGTCCCTAGCTTCTATACTTACTAAATTAGGCAGTTTAAATAGGAAGTAGCTAAAGTATTTTAAATAAGCTCTCCTTACTAATTATATTATAATTAGATCCTCTTATAGTTAATTAGCTTTTTACCTTATCTATAGATAGAAACCTTTACTATCCCTTAAAGTGGAATTTCTAATCTAGTAACTTATTAACTAGGATAAGGTAACTATAGTATAGAACTATTTTAAAGCTAGGATCTACATTCTTAACTAGAAGGATATAGATATTATAGCTATATAGAAAAAGATGCTTTAATTTTAATAATAGCTTATAGCTAGGACTAATAAGAAATAAGTAGCCTCTATCTATAAGGAGTTTAATTAATTAGTTCTAGGGGATCTTATTCTAGTATATAATGTACGTTATGCAATAGATATATCCTTAACTAGGAAATTAACTATAAAATAGAATAGCCCCTTTAGAGTCTATAGTTAGGTACTAATTATAAAAGTATATAGGCTCTAAACTTTAAATAGGATTATTCTTAATAAAACAGTTAATAGAGATTATATTAAGAAGTTTATTCCTAATAGCAATAGTTAGTAAACTTCCTTTACTAATAACTAGCTGCATTAACTAGCTAGTTATAGTATAACTTTAATGGACTTAAACGACAAACTTATAGCCCTACTCCTATTAAACGCTAATTATAATATATCTAATTAAATAATTTCCTAGTTTAATAAAACCCCTCTTCTAAGGGGTATCTTAGAAGATAAGGATTCTTTAAATAGGGAGGTAAGTATACTACCTTAACAATATCCCTACCACTAGATTAAAGTATAAATACTAGGACTTACTAATAAATAGTAACTTTAGTATTAGGCATATTGTCTTTCCCTTAATTATTAACCTATTAAACCTTCTTTATTCTTTCTTTATTGTTTTTCTTCTTTTTTTTTCCCTTAATATATTTAATTTTACTTTATTATAGTCTTTTGCTTCTTTTAGTAGTAAGGCACCGCTTGCCTTATTACTTAGGGAGGGGGAAGCGCTATAGTTTTTCCTTATTTTATTTAATCCCTTAGTTTTATTACTTATATTATACCTTATTAACTATTTAACTAGTTATTTTAGGAATTCTTTTACTTAAGGTTTAACTCTTTTTTCTATATTTATTAGTGTTATAGAAAATAGTTTTATCTAAGGTCTTTATTGTTTTTCTTTCCTCTTTTCTATTACTCTTCTATTTAATTAAATAGTTTATTTACTTAACTTTAACCTAAGCTTCTCTCTACTTTAACTTCCCTCCCTTCCTTTCTAATAACCCTTTATATTTAGCTATGCTTAATAGATAAATTTAGCTTATTTATTCCTTTAATATAGAGTAGGGGGAAGGCATATTAATAAGGATAATAGGTGCTATATCTCTAGTTAAGCTACTAAAATTAAGCAATTTAGTATCTAGATATTCCTCCTTTATATTAATAAAAGCAGCCTCTTTCCTAAAAAAGGGAGTAAAGGGATAAGATTTACTAGCTTCTAAGCAATAGCCCTAAGCGTATACTTACTTGTAGTTTTTAGACTTTTAGATATAATTACTATACATACTATTATAGACCTTTTTAAAGGAAACATATCTATAATAAGATGCGCTTATATGCTTACTAAAGGCTATAACTATCTTTAGATATGTATTAATATAGAAAGAGCAGGATGCTGTGTTTATCTACCTATATATCTATATAAGGAATAATAGCTTTTGTTTAGGGTGCTCTATAATAGCTATTATAAAGTATCCCTTAGGATATGTAAGCTTTATAGGGATAATAACGCTACTATACTACTTTCTAGCATAGGTAGGCCTCTAGAGCTTAGGATAAGTGTATAGAATATCTTTAAAAAGGTCTTTCTAAGGGTTTATAGCTCTAAAGAAATCTATAAAATGCTTTAGCTATTTCTTAAGCTTTTTCTTTTAAAGGCTTATTAGTAAATATATAGAAACTCTACCCTTACTAATGTTAATACTGCTAAGTATAAAGATTTAGAAAAGATAATAGAACTTTTAGTTTATTAGTCCTATTCTATACTATTTAATTAAATAGTTTATATATTATATAGGTTTTAATAGTTATATAGAAGATCTTGCCTTTATTACACTAAGTAAAATTATTAAAGGAAAATAGGGACTACTCTTTAAGCTTCTAAGTAATAATATTAATAATGTTAGAAAGCTAAGAGTAAGGGTAATTAAAACAATCTATAATTAATAGTTTATAAAGACTACTAAGAAGAAGTTTAAAAGGAAAAAAGGAGCGGAAAAGAAGAGACATAAGAAAAAGAAGCTATACTTAAGGAAAGGAAGGGTCTTATATATAAGGCTAGTGCTGTGAATTACTACTTGCAGGCTAACAGCTAGTAACTAATTAAATAGTTTGCCTAGCAGCTAGCCTACTTAAAGAATATTAATAAACTATGTTATTACAATAAACATACAGCCCTACTCTGCTTTTTTATTCTCTCTCTTTTCTTTTTATCTATTTCTTTATAACCTAACCTCTTAAGCTTTCTCTTATATAAGCTATTAACACACTCCCCCTCTTCTACTATTATTATTGCCATTACCTGTCTTATTTTATCGCTTAATATCTCATTGCGTTCCCTTATTTTTAGGCTTATAGATTTTACTTTTTTGTAAAAAAGGGATTTTAAATTTTATTTCCTTGCTTCTCCTATATGTTAACTATCTAATTAAATAGCAAAATAGATAACTATATCCCCTAGCAGCATAGAATCCCTTAAAATATCTATTATATTATGCCTAGTAAGGTGGATTATTTCTTATTACAGAACTTACCTACCCTCACTGCTCTAGCTAAATCCTACAGTAGGGCTAGTGCCTTTTGCACTACTATAGAGGCCTCATGTTACGTGCTGGATGTCACACGTAAGTTGGGGGTACTCACACAATAGGTGTGGTACGTTATAAAGTTATAAAGAGAAGGAACACTTAAGTTATAGGTAGGTGGTTAAGTGTATGTATAGTTAAAGTTATTCATTACAAGGAGAAGGGGGAGCGGAACCCTCCTATACGTGGTGGGTTCCGCCGTTATGTGCAGACCGTAACACCTCACTCATTAATACACCACTTAATTAGATATTCTTAGCCTAACCTGCTGTTTTCTAGCTAAGATTCTATTAGGCAGCCTTTACTATGCACTTTAACCTTTATTAATTTAACCTAAATAACTTTATAAAAGTTAGGCTAATTAATAACAGTTAGACTAAATTAACTTAGACTAGTTATTTAAATAATATTTATAGCCTTCTCTATGCCCTCTTTACTAGCTATAGGCATAACTAACTTAACTAGTTTACCCTTATTACTATAGGAAGGATTATTATATAAGGCCTTAAAAAATATATTATTATCCTCTCTCTTAAATTTTATATTAATAATAAAAACATCACAATTGAAATATATAAGGATAAGACTCCTAAAACGTACTATAGGCTTCTAAGTAATAACCTTATTAATATACAGTATAGCGGCTAATTAAATATATACCTACTTTATTAAGCCTAGTATAGTAAGCGCTTAGTTAGAGGATTTATTTATTTTATAAATTATTAGACTGCTTTTATCTTTAATTGCTATAAGGGATGCTTATACTTTTATAACACTCTTCCTACTAGTTATAAGGCTAGATTTAAAAAATTTATAAAGGGATTTAAATAAGTTCTATAGTAATTAAACTACTTATATTAATTTAGGGCTATTATAGTGCTAGGGCCTTCTTAAAGTAGCTTATATAAATATAGTTATATTTATCTTATGTTTCTTATTTATACTCTCTAAAGCCTTTTTAGTATTTACTTTATAGAGATTTTAAAAAAATAGTAAAAAATAAAGATTCTAGTTAAAAACATTCTAAGGGTATACTTTCTTAAATAATAGGCTAACCGCTTTAAACTCCCCTTATGCTAGTAGGTATTTATAAATAATATTCTTAATAACTCTCCTATATATAGCCTTAGAATAAAAAGAACCCTTTATATTCTTACTAATATAGCAGTAAATAAGTTAGGATATACTATACTATTTAATTGTAATAAAGGGTATTAATATGCTTAGTTTAATATTAGCTATCTTTATTAAATACCTAAGGGAAAATTCCTTTTTCCTTAGGTTCTTAGCTAAACTACTAGTAAAGGCTAGTCTCTATCCTTAGTGCTTTTTGCTTAGAACTATAAGTTAAGTAATATTAAATGTGTTATAATATATAATCCTATATAAGTATAATTCTATAATATAAGGTTATAGGATTCTTACTAATTTATAACTTACTTGCTTTACTTTAAACCCTAAATTATTAATAGTATTATTCTTAGCTAATTAACTTATAGAAGGTAGAAGCTTAAGATAGTTATAACTCTTTAAAGAATAAGTTAGCCTTCTCTTTTACTACTTATTCTATCTTTACTATTTAATTAGAATATACTCTCTCCCCTTAGTTAGTTATTATTACTGCCTTAAGCATTATAATATTTACTTTTATTATAATTATCTCCTGCTTCTAAATAAAGTAATAAGTTAATAGTGCTTATACTTTTAAGAAAGCCTACCTAATCCCTTTAAGAAGCCTATAGGTAATATAAGCATAGTATATTATCTCTTAGTACTCTTATAGAAATCTCTATAATTTTTACTCCTTTATTTAGTAAGCTTTATAAATAAAATAAAGCCCTTTAGTAGTAGTATTAAAAGGAATTTATAAGAAAGGCTTAATAAGAACTAAATAATAACATTACTTAGTATATTTAAAAAGAGGCTAGAGTTAAGGCTATATTGCTTTAAAAGCTATATAATGCTAATTATAGTAAATAGCTATAGTTTAATTAATTTAATAGGTTAGAAGCTAAGGAATAGAATCTAAATTATTATACGCTTATAGTAGTAGTAAAAGACATTAGTCTTAAACCTACTGCCTATACTATTATAATAGGTTTACTGCTATAATTATATAATAAGAAAATTGCTTAGTATAATATTTTAGCTTTTTCTCCTTTTTCTAATATATATTTATTAATTATCCCCCTAAAACTAGTCTACTATAAGGCTTAGGAAGAAATAGTAACTAAGATATAAGATATAGTTAAGGGGGATAAATAAGGTGTAGATTCTTATGTAGAAAGGGCTTAGTAATATTATAATATAATTAATAGTTAACTAGTTACGCTAAAGAAAGCATATAGGACTTATAAAGTATAAGGAAGTCTAATAACACCTAAATTATTAAAGAAAACCAAAGGTATAAGTTTAAACTAAGGGATGCTATAAAACTATTTAATTATAAAATTCTTATTTTATTTAAGTTTTATTACTATTAGTTTTATTAGCTTATAGTGGTTTTTACATTACTATAAGCCTAGGGAGGTATTATATTATAAAAGAAGGGATTTAGTCTATAGTTATTTAAAAGAAGGTATTATAATAGCTAAAGGAGTAAGACCTTAGTATAGTATAGTTAAACTATTTAATTAAATAATATAAATAAGTCCTAAGCCCTTAAATAGTTAGAAAATCTATTTATTTTCTATTTTTCTTTTCTAAGGTATAGGTATAGAAGCACCTATTGCTATAATACTGTTAATTATTATAATCCTAGTTACTACTATAGTATAATTATCTATATTTTATTCTAAGAATATTATTATTTTAGTCTTTAATAACTTAAACTATTTAATTAGATAAAGAGCTATCTAATTATCCCTCTTCTGCACAGTCTCGATGACTTAGAGCCAAATCTATGCACACGAGAAATCTAGAATACAACGGGGATAGCTTCGGTTGTGTGCATGCCCTTCACTTTTGGGTGTGTGGTGTGTGTTCTTTTTCCCCCCGTCACACTACCTACCTATAACTTAAGTGTTCCTTCTCTTTATAACTTTATAATATACTACACCTATTATATAAGTACCCCTAATTTATATGTAATATTTAGTATATAATAAGTTGTTGGTTTTTCTATCCAAAAGGATAACTAGTGATTCGTCATGGAATACTAGGGTGACACCGGAGCACTTAACACAACGTAGGTATTACAAATATATTCATAAAAGGGCTCTAATTTTACTAAATTATGTGGCCTAGCTAAAGGGGTCTTTATAACACATTTTAATAAAGACTATAGAGGTTACGGGATATGCAGAGTTTTCACTAAAGGTTCTAGCTAATAGGAATAGTTAGATTCCCCTCGTAGCTTAGCTAGTTGCGCTAATCTAGGTTAATCTAGGTTAATTGGAATTATCTATTATTAATAGTCTAACCTAGGAAATGCAGCAATTCTAACACTTAGAATTCTCTCTTTTTATAGAAAAAGAGGAATTGCTTACAAAACAGGTAGAATTTATTATTAAATAAGGGTTAACTATCTAATTAAATAATTAATAAGAAAAGAAAACAGTCTTTATAACCCTAGGGCTCCTCCTTCTTCCCTATATATTTTACCCTTCCTTCTATATAAATCATAGCTTTATTCTTATTAATAAAAGCCTTAAGGGTCTATGTTGGTATTCCTTAGGATACTAGTGATTCTCTAAGGAATACTAGGGTGGAACAGAGACTCAGTGACTTAACGTGGGGTCTGCGAAAGGGTTCGTAAAAAGGTCTTATTTCTACTAAGAAAAGGTGCTATCTAAAGGGGCTTTTTATAGACATTTCTATAGCCTATGAAAATGAGTATTGCTATTCGTGCAGCCGATAATTGCTATTCGTGCAGCGACCCCACCCTACTAGCTGCTTTCGGATTAACCACTTTTTTCCTAGACCCCCCCTGCTATTTTACACTATAGCGTATAGATCCTTTAGAATTATTAAGGTAATTAATTAAGGCATAAATATACTAGAATTCTAACTATAGCGCCTAGTAAATTTGCTTAAAAACGCGTTTTCTAGTGTTTTTTTAAAAAGTATATATAATTTTCTAGGCTAACTAATTATTTTATAGCTACTAAGGAGCCTGCTAATGCAGTTAGATTAATGCTATAGCTAGCTGCATTGCTAGAATAACCTCTTTAACGCTAGAAGAAGGGAAAGTGCTAGGTTCCTAATAATTCTATATTTAATTTACTATATTATTATTACTTTGCTTTAAACGGTAGGCTGTATTTTTCCTAGCTCGCTGTTATTATTATATTATAGTAGCTATTCTAACCTTAAATTATAAGAGGCTTCGTTAGATGCTTGAATTAAGGCGCCTTATACTGCAAGACTGGCTAAGCTATAAGGGTTATAGTAGCTGCAATAATAGGGGCCTCTGTAATTAAGGCCTCTATAACTAAGTTGCCTATAAAATTTGCATTAATTAAGGTAATCCTAATCCTTAAGGTTAAGGCCTTTATAATTATAGCAGCTATAGGGGTTATAGAGCTTGTAATAAGGTATCTTTTTTGTTCTTTATAGTTTAAGCTTTGCTAATAATTATAGGGTTATAGATTTATTAGATTTACTTATTAAGGTTCTATATATATTAATAAGATAGCTTTCTCTAGAAAATCTAATAGTAAGGGGATTAGGAGCTTACTAAGGATTTATAAAGCTATTAGTAAGGGTAAATAAGGTTTTTTATTAAGGGTTCCTTATATTAAAGCCTCTTTAATATTATATAGGCATAAGGTAAGGTAAATTGTTATAAGAAGGTGTAGAAACTATTGTAGGGAGGGAGGGCTTCTTTTCCTAAGTAATAAGCTTTAGTAAGTTAATACTCTTTAACTAAGAGTTTAATAGTATAATAGGAAATCTATATATAAAGCACACTAAGCTAAGCTAAGCTAATGTATTTCTAATGTTACTTATGCTTATTAACTCTAGCTTTATAATTATATTTATAAAGTTTTTTTATATTTATTTATTTAATTCCTTTTATTATAATAAGAAGATAACCTTTACCTAATAATATATAGGACTTTAGATCTTTATAAGAGACTTCTATAAAACTATTTAATAACTTACTAAAATTATAGAAGTAATTAATAAAGTAATTTACCTACTGTTGCCTTTATAGTAAATAAGTCTCCACTATATAAGTTAAGATTGGATTTTAGTGTATATTATATGTCTCTTCTATCTATGCCTAAATGCCCTTAAACTCTTACTCTATAGTTGTAAAAGCTAGTAATTTATATATAAGATATATGCCTTTAGCAGACTAGTTAAATGCCTTAGCTAGCTCCTTTTTAGCATTATTAGGTAGGGGGGGGTCTTTAGCAGCAGCGGCATTGTTCTAAGCGCTAAGAATGCGGTTATAAACGTTTTTCTATATGTGCTACTAGTAGAGCTGCTGCTGGCTTAAGGGGAAAATAATATCTAGGGCGTTCTTTAGTGTAAGCTCTATATCTATAATAATAATATCTAGTATATAGACTTAGTGCTCTTTTTTAAAGTTATTTAATATGTTTAGTATTTAATAGTATACTTCTTTTTTCTTAGAGAATAAGAAGCTAAAGGCAATATTTATTATAGACTTTTAATTAGTAATAGTAATAACCTTTAATAGATAGAGGCTATAGTAGTTAGTTTTATAAGTGTTATCTATACTAAGAACTTATAGCAAAGTCTTCTATTTTTCTATGTATTTAGGGTAGGTTTATATAATAGATATAAGCTAACCTTCTTTATTATAGTTAACCTTATAAGGAAGGGACTTTTCTTAAAGAAATTTAATAAAACACTATATAAAAGTAAGACTATCTAATTTACTAATATATATCTTTTAGTAGGTATTATAAATATCCTTTGCTATAAAGATACTATTATGTATATTACTTCTTTATTAAATTACTTTGCTAACCTAATATATAGGAAGAGCTTATAGGTTAGAAAGCTTTATAATTTAATGCTTCTAACCTTCTATTAGGTAGCAATAGATTATATAACTAGAGGCTTATAAAGAGCAAGGATAATTATAATAACTATTAACTATAGTGTATATCTATACTTAGTTTAATATTTCCTTAGTAGCTATTACCTTAATCTTAAAAGGGTAATTGGATTTTATTATATAAGCTCATTAAATTCTAGTTAATATACTCTTATAACTTAGGGCTTAGTTATAGAGAAGGGAGCTATAGCGTGGATTTTTTTCGCTAGAGATTATAATATATTTACTTATAGAGGCCTTAATAAGGGCAAATCTATTTTTATAGCTATATGCCTATAAAAAGGAATAGAGCTTAGTAAAGGAGGTAAAGCGTTAAGATAGTGGAAGCTTAGGAATTTTGCTACTAAGCTGTGGAAGCTTTATATTATTAGACATTATGAATTTTTATATAGGAATTAATATTTATTTATTTATTCTTGTACGCTAGCCAGCTTTAGCAATTTATGCTTAGCTGTTTCTAGAACCTCTGCTCCTTATGTTTTATCTAGTT
>SRPW01000126.1:0-38271 GCA_018360225.1 Claviceps pusilla | reverse complement strand
AAACACCAAAGAAAAAAAAAACGCACAAAAAACAAACAAAGAATGAACATCCATACAAAAGGGGAAAAAGGGGCGTTGGTGACAAAAGCTTATTCGTGAAATTTACTATTTTGGGCCAGTCGTGTTTTGCAACGGACTTGCGTGCCCCGTTGAAAGACATGTACTGTGCCAAAACAAGAGTATAACTGAGTGAGAAGGACTTGTGTACCTACTACCTACTTAGGTACTAGGTAGTTACCTACTAGGTAGTAGGTAGATACATAATTGTAGGGCCCTTCTTTGCTTTTTCCACATTCTCTTCAACGGCTTGACCCTTCATGTCTCATGAGCATCGCGAAAGAATTGTTGGTGAATTTTGGTGCACGGGTTAAGCTTTTTTTTCCGGTTTCTTTCTTTCTTTCTTTCTTTCGTTTTTCTTTTTTCTTTTTTCTCTTTTTTCTTGCAATATGCGTCATCGCGGCAAAGTCCCGATTCTGTGTGCACATATGTACCCATGTCTCATCATCTCATCTACCTGACGTTGAGCACAAGAGACATATTGTGTCTGGCGCAATTACGCACTGTCCTGATCCTGACTCCGATGAAGATGTATCATGTGGATGCCCCCATGGTCCATGGCACATGCCTGATGGCGGCGGAACCGGCAATTCCTCTGGGACACGGGAGGTTTTTTTTTTTTTTTTTTTTTTGACTTGGGGCTGGGGTGGCGATTGGAATGGTCCAGGAACTATAGACGAGCTGGGCATCCAATTCAGCCCATTTTTGAAAGATTCAGATGTTGAAGTGAACACTGTTTGGCTGCTCACCGCCAAAGCGAGATGCCACTTTTGAATCCATTCTGGAGTGCAGACTCCGCTCGTCTTCTCTCGCATCCCCGCAGTGCATGTTGTCTTTTTCTTTTTTTTTGGAGAAAAGAAAAGACGGGAAAATAGCCAATCGAGAAGAAATATAATAAGGTATAAAAGGGTAAAAAAAAATTTGCTCGGAAAATTTAGTCTGCACTTGTGGGCGCTGCGTCGCATCAATGCTACCATGGTCCATGATGATGCCGCGCGCCCAATTTTTGCATCCATGCTATGAGCATCGTTGAGCTGGGACGGTTGCTTTTACCAAAATGGTGACGAGTGACACCGGAATTTGCAAATCCCCAACTGCTGACTCGTTGTTTAGACTGGGTTCAGCCCCAACAGGTACAACATGATTTGCTTCCTCTGCTAAACCTTCAACTTCTTGTTGATTCTTGCTCAGAGCATTCTACATGTTGCCCGTTTCGAGTATCCCGCTTCCTCGTCACCGCTAATCGGCAAACTGTGGGGGTTCACTCAAGCGAGGGTCCAGTCTGATATCTGTATGCTAATTTTAACAGTCACAAGCCCGATGATCAGAGGCTAGTTTGCGACAACTTGTTCCCCATCGTATTTCTAGAGACAGCCAAGCGAATAGCCGAGCCTGGAATCGTTCGTCAGTGGATGTACGGCACTGCGTAATAGAGCAGCCTGGCATGCAAAAAGCAAGGGGCAGCTGAGATGGAGGCGGGTTCTAACCGGGTGTGGTCCCCGAGCCCGATGGTAAAACAACCGGAAACACCTTCGTGACAGCAATGACTCTCTTCGAAAGTGCACATGATGGAAAGCTGACTATGGTGATGATGACGATGACGAGCAGCCAGTCCACGCACGACGGAGCAGCTACTTTCTTTTCTTTCCCTTTCTTTTGCTTTTCCTTCTCCCGTCTTTCTTGTTTCCTTCCCGAGCGGCATGTTTGAGAGCCTCCCTTTTTTTTTCTCGCTTACTGAGCCATGTCCCATCCTTTTTGGTCATGTCGGCGACAAGTCTACTCGTCTTGAGGTTCCCGCTTTACGTAGACTCGCCGGTGGGGAACTCGACTCGGTGCATCCTAATGACATCCATCTTCCAGAGTTTGTTGCACTCACCAGGACTCTACTCCCATTAAGGCCCCCAGATCAGGGCAATCAATACGCGGCTGGTTGCCGGGAAGGTGTTGATCCGGCAGAAATGGTACTGCTACTAGAAAACCTAGTTGTTGCTGGTGCTAAACGGGCTTTTGGCCATCGACCGCCATCGATTCGAGTTGCGTTGAATATGGGCTTTTTTTCTTCCAAGCCACCCTGCGCCTTCCGCTCGGCCGACCGTCTTACGTGCCCGTCTCATGTGTAAAAGGAAAAGGGGAGATTATTCGGAAACAAACCGAACTCTTGGGTCCTGCGAGTCCTCACGGCCTGAGCCTGAGCTGGACGGGAGCGGGGCCGATGGTCAAGGACTCAAGAAACGTACATGTACATAAGTACCTGCTTACACATGTACATGTGAGCGGTGGCAATGGAGTCGACTCGGATGGAATTGCTTCTTGGCGTCGAGGCAAACAACACTTTACATGCTGATGAGAGATGGGAAAGGGGGGCGCCAGAAAAACCTTGCTGGTGTACGACGGCACCGAGGAGATTGCGACGGGGAACAGAAAGTGGTTGATTCAGGCAAGGGAGGCAGGCGCCCCCTTCCCCTCTCTTTCTCTCTCTTGCCCCTCCCTTGCCGTCTTGTCGGTGAGATTGTAGCCGTGGTTGGCCAATTACAACGCAGCGGGCGCCCAGTGCCGTCTCTTAGCTCCATCGAGTTCTCGACGGCGCCAGCTGCCAGGGATTCGAGGACCCCACATCAGCCAGATGCACAAAATGTGTTGCCCGGAACGCATAGGTGGAGCCTAATCAATGCGCGGATTATCATAAACCCGCGCTACGCAAGGGCTGCGGCTGTGCGCACCATTCACCACTTATTTTCTTTTGTATGTAAATTACTAGAGACTTAGAATAGCAATAATATCATCAATTTCTAGAGCATTCTGCGCATCAGTTATAAGCCCGGGAGGAAGTCAAAGAGACTCCCTATAACTAACGCTGCGCGCCTGTATTATTGAACGTATGTGTTTAAATCTCTTTTTCTCTTTTCAACGGCAAGATGACCTCTATTACAAGTTCGCAGATTCCAGTGCCGACAAAGAAGCTTGTATCCATAGAGCACTAGAATAACTGGATCAAAGCTCTTAAGGGAGCAGCTTAAGGGTTATCAATTTAGGATAAAATAAACCCTACGCTTCCAGAAAAAGAATCAGACCTTCCTAGGAAGCCAAGAGCTATCACCAAAGATAAATATATCCAATTTATTGCAAAGCATTCCACGGATAGTCGCGAATTCACAATAAATAAAGCTCTTTAGTATTATAGATACAAAGGGGAGATTGCTTTCCATAAATACAAAGAGTAGGAAAAGAAAGATCAAGCTCTTCATTCCTAGATAGCAAGCTCTATTAAACCAAACGCGTACTCTACAGTATTGGATTCTCTATAAGGTAACCTTAAAGAGGGAGAAATCCCTCTAAGAAGGATTGTTAAGCACCTTAAGGCACAATTCTCACCAGGAGACATAATCATAAGAGCAGAGATAGCAACACGCTACCTCACACTCCTTTAGGAGGCTAAACGCGCGAATACGCAACCTAACTGCTAGATTGAATCATGGAATACACTCTATCAAAGAGCTCTGCAGAACAACATTAATAAGGTCCAAGGACCAAATACAATCCGCAATTTCCTTCAAGCAGTTAGAACGCGCTTCAAGCCTTCCTAGGCAAGAGCAAAGCTCGTCAAACTCATTAAATACTCTAATTCTCTTCCTAAAGAGATAACGCTGCAGAGCATCGCTAACAAATTCATAAGATACCGCAAGGCAACTCAGACCTTTAAGACATCGGCAGGAAAAGGAGTCCACACCACACTAGGCACACACTCTAATAACAAGAATAAGAGCAAGGCTAAAAAGGCAACAAAGAGCCACGATTATCCGTGTGGAAAATTACATAGAAGGCACGCTTAGAAGCCAAAAGAATGCAAGATTCTGTATCAAGCTATCACAGGGAAAGAGACCAACCTCCATTACAAGCCAACAAAAGACAAACTCAACAAGGCTAAACAAAGCTACGAGAGCTCTCGTTAGGAGACCCTCCGCGCTAATATTGAGAAAAACGGATGGACTAAAAGGGCCTCACGCAAAGACAAAGGAGGCTTCCCTAGAGCAATCTCAGCAGCAATTCTTAACCCTAACTTAGTCAGCGCAGATGAACCACCAAAGGCAGTCTTCACAACCCTAGAGCGCAAGGAGCACACACTGTCAAAGAGCACTCTTTTCAACAACTACAGAGCGATGCATGTGGTCAACAGCGTCAACCTTCTAGAGCCCGGAACGTTCAAACCCACCGATAATAACTATCTTAAGGCAGCAACAACATCCTTCCAGATCAGTAGAAGAGGGACTCGTATGCTCAGGAAGATTTTAAACGGGAAAAACGGTGCTCTAACAGAAGACCTCACATTAACGGATGTAGCGGTTATCAAGGGATT
Organism: Claviceps pusilla; assembly: GCA_018360225.1. Lineage (NCBI taxonomy): Eukaryota > Fungi > Ascomycota > Sordariomycetes > Hypocreales > Clavicipitaceae > Claviceps > Claviceps pusilla. The sequence goes on along the minus strand of SRPW01000126.1, from coordinate 33,860 downwards.
TCATGTAAATATCGTATCGGAGAGTCGTCTAATGAAGAAGGGCGTGTGGTATTGCGGATCTGACAGCACTTTACGCTTTAGACCTATGGAACAAAGTATAGTGCTTGCCAACCTTATCAGAAAGTATAATATCGTGTTCCTTAAATACAAGCCTCTTCACAACTATCCGAAAATTCCCTTAAAGACGATTTTGTGCTCCCCTCCAGTCATGTTTTCTACAATGAGATCATACAACACACACACACACAGCTCGCGGCGCTGGCATCCCAGCAGAGACCCAAGCTTGCCACGTACCGACGAAGAAGAGATTTGGCATTTGCGATCCGGCCACCTAGGCAAAGACGCTCTAAGCAAGCTTGCTTTGCATGCAAGGGGTGTGCGAATTCAAGGAACGGAGCGCAAAGACTGTAATGCCTATGCGCTCACACACGCCAAACGCGTAATCTCGCGAAAACAACCAGAAAGGCAGGCTCCTAGGCCTTTCTGGCGCGTTCACTAGGATCTTTAAGATTACCCGGAGAGCTTTAACGGTATAAGGTGGCTGCTTGTCTTCAAAGATAAGTATAGTAAGATAATACAGGTGCACGCGCTTCCTAACAAGACCCTCGAGACAGTTTTCAACGTATTAGTTTACTTTAAACAATAGGTATTAAGGCAATTTGGACTCTCAATCGCAAGATATAGGCAGGACAACGAAAGAGCAGTGATTTCAGAGCAGGGCCACACAGCATTCCAAGCGTGGGCGCGATCTAAAGGCATAGAATTAGAGTGCCCTCCGCTGTACACTCATAAGCCAAATAGAAACGCAGAAAAAGCGAATCAGATAATCACAACAAAGTCTATCGCTATGCTCTATAGCGCAGGGCTCCCACCAAACCTATAGTCAGAAAGCACGCAGGCCGCAGCTTTCCTACACAATATAAGTCTAATGCAGCAATTAGAGTGGAAAACGCCTATTGAAGTCCTCGAGAGCTAGTTCCATAATAATGCGCATTTGCCAATAAGAGCGCACACAGTAGACCTAAGACCAGATTGGAGCGGCTTATACGCATACGGATGCCGCGCTTTTCCAATGTTAAGGGAGCGTGAAGCCGACAGAAATAGATAGCATTTCAAGACAAGCCCTAGAGGCCATATTGGATATCTAGTGGGCTACGCAGCCTCAAGGATTTATTGTATATGGATCCCCTCACTAGGGAAGGTGATAACGATAAGGAATATAACCTTTAACGAGAAAGTCTTTTACAATCCAAGAAAGGAAAGCGCTAAAGCGCAATCGGTCCCTAAGCTAGAAGCGCAATTCCAAGCTCTTTAAATAGACACAGAACTTAACGAAGAAGTTAATCTCCTCCTATCACCACTAAAGCGATTGCTAGGGATAGAACAAATGCGCCCAGAGAGTTCAAACTCGGGGGTGGAAGCACCCAACGCAACAGAGGTTTCTAACAAAGCACCCTCAGAGGCTCACGAACGCATTTTTAAACTTTAAACTCCCTGGGCAACGCCTGATCGTGTGGTCGCAGAGCAGACTGCACACCAAGGAGAAGCTCCTACAAGCTTTAGTCATAAGAGCCAACAGAGCTCAATCATTAAGGGTCAACAAAACCTGGACAATCCTGCGGTTCCGGAACAATATACACAGGATTAAGGCAACAAAAACAAACCTGCCGCTGAAGGCGAAATAACCACTCAGATGTTAGACAAGACAGAAGCTCATCATCATTACTCAGAGCACTTGATGCATCAGACAAATGCGTCACAGAGTCAGCAAGGACTAGCTACCCTCCAAGACTCACAAGACACGCCACCACCCTAGCAAACTTAGGAAGGAGAGAGCTCCTAGGCACAACCAGCAACGCGCCGGAGCGCTCAACTTTAGAAGCTAGAAAGCGAGGGACGCATTCAAAATTGGGATATCTTACGCAAGAGAAGACCCAACCGTCACCTCATCAACTGCTTATAGAAATCGATGTTAAGTCTATAGCCTAATTAGCTTAAGGACGAAGACTATAATAACCAGAGCATAAAGACTGTGTTCGCTGTGATTGACGCTCAGTGCGACAATAAGAATAGAGCTTACCTTAAAGAAAAAATACGACTAAAAACCGTTCATCAGTTGGATCTCGTAAAGCCTCTAAAGAATTATCGCAAAGCCATAAATTACCTAATGCAAGAGCAATGGATTAAAGCGATAAAAGAAGAGATTACGAAGCTCAAGGAAAGAGGCACATAGAAGCAAATCAAGCGATCACAAGCACAATTAAGGCCAATACCATTAAAGTGGGTTTTCACATACAAATTCAACAAGAAGGGAACTCTAGAGAGATGCAAAGCCTGGATTTGTGTGAGAGGAGACCTACAAGAAAAGGCCACGATCGAACGAACCTATGCCACAACGCTCGCTGCGCACAGTTTTAGAATATTCATAGCTCTAGTGGCTAGGTTTAATCTCAAAACAAGGCAATTTAACGTGAAAAACGCGTTCTTATATATAAGGCGAAGCGCGAATTTAATACTAGTGACATGTGAGCTACCTAAAGGTTTTAAGATAGCAGACGAATGCATAGAATTACTTAAAGCGTTATATAGACTACGAGACTTACCATAATTATGGTTTAAGGAGCTGAGCATAAAGCTTAAAGAACTAGGGCTTGAAGCATGCCTAGAGGAGCCTTGTTTATTCTATACGAAAGAGCGCGACGTATTTGTAATGTTCTTTGTAGATGACATTATCATGGCTTTCTATAAGGAACAATTAACTAAGGCAGAAAAGCTAATCCAAGGACTTAAGAGCGCATACAAACTAGAGGACAAAGGCAACGTGCGTTTTTTCCTAGGCATTTAGGTGCTCCGCAATAGAGAAAAATAAAGGATTTACCTAAGCTATAAAGCGTACATTAGCAAAATCGGAGAAAAATTCAGTTAAGCAGGCAATGGATCTTTCCCTGCCATTCCAATCCCAGCTATAGAGTACCAAAAGCGCGAGGGAGAAGCTGACAAGCAGACTGTAAGAGCGTACCAGAAAAAAATAGGATCAATTCTCTACACAGCGATTATAATAAGGCCTAACGTTGCGTATGCTGCAGCGAAATTGTCGCAATTCCTTACAAACCCAGGACTAGAGCATATTAGGGCAGCAGACCAAGCAATCAGATATTTAGTCCTTACAAAACACCTCGCCCTTGAGTTTAGTTGTATGGGAGAAATGCAAGCAATCTAGATAGCAAGCGATGCTTCCTTCGCTAACAATGTAAGCACGCGACGCTCGTCACAGGGATATCTTATTACGCTTTTTAGAGGACCTATAATCTAGAAGGCAATACGTCAATCGACGGTCACAACCTTAACAACAGAGGCAGAACTGCTCTCCTTATTATAAACCGCGCGTAAAACCATTAGTCTGCAGCGCCTCTTTAAAGACATCCAATTCAACGCATACAAGGACTGGGTAATCCACTGCAATAACTAATAGACAATTCGCCTTATTCTTAATGAGAGCGAGAGACTCACGACTCGTCTACGCCATATTAACATACACAATATATAGTTAAAGCAGGAATACAAGCATAGAAGCTTCAAGGTTAAATATCTTCCCACAGCTAAGATGCCCGCAGACGGATTTACTAAGGCGCTCAATCGGCAGCAATTCAAACACTTCAGAGGAATGCTTAGCCTGATAGACACGCGCACGGTTCCTAGTCAACAAAAGAGCTAAAAAGTGCTAAGTCCGAGAAAATCGAACGCTGCGTTCGGATAACTTAAAAACGCGCTACACACACAAAGTCACGGCTACAGTATAGGCACACAAAAAGGGGGGGCATTAGGTATATTGCCCCGAAAAATACATAAGAGCCCTCCCCTTAGACAGCGAAAGAGCTGCTAAGGCAAACAAGATCTGCCTAAGGCAGGCAATAGCGTAAAAAGCAAAGCAAAAGAGCAAAGCAAAAAGGAAGATAAAAGCAAAAGCAAGCACTAAGCATAACACAAGGTGCGCGTTGGCTCTGAAGAAACAAGACTCTAACAGCGCTTTTATATATATTTTTCAACAACTTCCTTCACGCCAGCTATTACCGCGGCCACCTTAGCTTCCCTTTCCGCTACTGATAAGCCCCCGGCAGCATTATCAGCCCTAACACAGGGCGTACCCTCATACACAGAGTCTGGTTCCGTAAGGAGTTTTAGCTATAACTTCAGTGCCTAACAGCACTAATTGTATAGCTAAGGAGAAGAGAAAGCGTTAGTATCTACAGTAGAATCAAGGCATATAGCGGAGGAAAGCTCACCCTCTGGTCGTAACCCTACGCTACTAGCATCCATTTAGTAATAGGAACTATAACAGGGTGTAAGTTATTATAACAGTAATTACCCGACTTACACAAGAAGCATCTTAAAGACTTTCCAGACCTAGTCTCATAGCATCTTCCGCTATTACCCTTGCCCACAATAGCAGCCCTTACACACCCCAAGCAGGGTATAAGGCGCTGCACACCGCAAAACGCAGGCAACGCCAGCTTTATAGAGTTAGCAAAGTTATTAAGAGAAAGTTAGAGCGTCCTAAAGACTCACCATCCGCTCCCTCCTTCGCGGTAAGGGAGTCCTTAGAGCAGAGCCCCTACAACCTCTACGCGCTTAGGAGGGGAGAGGCTTCCGGCTACCCCTAGAGCGCCACGGACTTAAGGGGGGCAATAGGGGAGATAGGGGAGGCGGCAGGGAGGATAGAGGGGGCATAAGAGGCTTATTAGCATCACAAGCCTTAAAAGTAAAAGAAATTTCAGAGGAGACCTCTAGAGGGAGTGCCTGCTAGGCATCCTCCTAGAGGACCTTCCCTAACCTTAAAGAAGGCATAATAGCGGCAGTGGCAACAATAGTTAGACTAACTAACTACAATAAAAAAGGTGCTTATAAAGAGGGAAGAAAAGAAGGAATTCACAGTCAACAAGGGGAAATTGTAATATCTACAGTCTTCATGTAACCTTAGCTCATTACTTTTCTTCGTCACCTCACTTTAACTTCACCTTCATAAATGCCACCGTATGCTCTGCTCTATGCAATTAGAGCTGCCTTCCTTAGTCAGTCACGCTCCAATTGGGGGGTGTGTTGCCTAGAACGCATAGGTGGAGCCTAATTAATGCGCGGATTATCATAAACCCGCGCTACGCGAGGGCTGCGGCTGTGCGCACCATTCACCACTTATTTTCTTTTGTATGTAAATTACTAGAGACTTAGAATAGCGATAATATCATCAATTTCTAGAGCATTCTGCGCGTCAAAATGGCCCGGTAGTAGGTGCGATGCCGTGACAACTTGCCTTCCTAACTCCAGACACCAGTTCGCACCGTCAACATTGACATCAGGTTGATGTGCATATCGAAATTGGATATTACCTCATGTTCACGCCAGGCATCATTGCAACGGCCGCTAGATCCCGCGGACGCGCAGATCAGATCTCACACGAATCCCGTATGAGCCAAGTGGCAAGCACAAGGCATCTGCACATCCATCCATGGGTACCTTTCATGTACTTGGCGTATCCAGGTCGCCATGTATGAACGTGGGTACCTGGTATGTACATGTGCATTTCCGTCGTCCGTCTCTCAGCCCTCAGTCTCTCTCTCCCCTTGTCTTGTCTCTTCCGACCTCTCTCCCCCATTCCGTCTCCATGCCATTGTTCGCTCTTCAAGGTGATGACGGCTTTTGTTCTTAGTCAATGGTATGGTATCAATATTTGTTCGCGATTTGTGGTCCCATAACCGTTGTTCGTCGGGCTCTGGGTTGTCTCTGCGCGTCGCTCCGAGCTCAGACAGTCCGCTTCGCACATTTTGAGCCAGTTGCAGCTATTACGTCGGCGGGAGGCTGATGAAATTGCGCATCTTTGGGGGAAGGAGGTGCAAAGTACATAGTATGTACATACATCCATGATGTGAGTTGTATGTATTCAAATGTCTGAGTCGGGCCCAACACATCTCTCTTGACGCACACCCCCTCCCTCCCATTCCCCCTCCCCTCCCCTCCCCTCCCTTTGAGGGAAGAAAAGAAAACACACACACACACCAGGAAAGCCCGGTAACTGTAGGTTCATCAGATCACAAACTTAAGCCTGTACGAATCTGGACGCCATCCCCCAGTGACAGCCCCAAGTGGGAAAAACTTATTTGATGGTGGCTGGCCCCCCTCTCCGTCCGGGGTGTGCCGGGTCGGGGTACGTTGTTGCGCCTCTTGAAAGACCAAAAGAAGAAATACCCAAGTACATGTAATATTTATATACATGCCTACATGTGTATGGAAATATGCATGCAACAACCTACTAGGTGTTCTCATCATCCTTGTCCTCCCCCCTTATCGACCTGGTTGTAGTCAAATCCCGCGGAAAGTTCTTCTGCCGAGAGATTGTCCTATTTTTCCCAAATCACCTTTCTCCTTGATCATCTTTTGTCGCTCCAAGCACTACGTTTGCCATGGAGGAACTGAAGCAAATCCCGGAGCTTGATGATGCCCGGTTTTACACCGAGGTCATGCAATTGGATGACGACAGGACCGAGATGCAGCATGATCGTCAGTTGCTCACGAAAGCTCACGGCCTCGGTATCATGGCCACCCTGCCGACCGTTTCCAAGACACATCGACTTGCGTCGAGCGCCATGTCAGACTCGATTGAATCTACTTCAAGAGAACAGTCATTTCTAACTGTATCCGAGGGGTCTACCATGGCCTACTCCACGCCTCACTCATCCATATACAGTGCTCCGAGTCCCAATCTCTCGTCGTCCGACAACAACAGCAGCAGCAACGACGACACAAACAAAAACAACGATGCCCTCAAATCCCAACATAAATGTCTGAATTTCTCACCCTATGACAAGTATCTGGCTCAGACTGAACTGGTTCCTGATGTGTCATCTCCGTCCTCTCGAAATAGCTTGGGCATGCTGGAGAGCTCAGGTCAAAGCATATTTAGCGTCGGCACCAGGAAAAGCTTGTCCAGTCTAAGATCAGGATTCAGAGACAGACTCAGACTCAGAAAAAAGTCTTCTCGCATCTCAGAAGCTCCCATGTATGTGTATTTGTAGTGAGATGACGTCTTCATGTTTCCACAAAAACCATTTAGACAAAGCAGGTCAAAAACTGACAGTTGGGAAAAAAAAAAAAAACCCAGGTCTTGCTCCAAATGCCATGTTTCCCTCAGTCATGCAAAGGCTTTGCAGAGTTTGCCATGCGGACACGCCAACTGTACGGATTGTCTGCGGGATCTGACGGTGGAGGCTATGAAAGACGAGACAACCATGCCGCCTCGTTGCTGTGCAAAGCCGGTGCTGTCGGATACTCTGCAGAAAGTCCTCGATATTGACGTACAGGAATCTTTCCTCAAAGCCATTCTTCAGTATAGCACCCCGTCCGAGTCAAGAGTCTTCTGCTGCAATCCGGTTTGCGGAGAATTCATTCCGCCGTTGTTGACGCGCGTTGACACAAACATGCCGTCGACGGTGACTTGTCTCAAATGCCAAGCCAAGGTGTGCTCATCGTGTAAGCATGGCGCGCATGCTCTCGGAACGCACTGTCCACAAGATTGGGAGCTGCTCGATGCACTTAAAATCGGCGGCCACAGCAGTTGGAGGCGGTGCTACAGGTGCCGCAAACTGATAGAGCTCGCCGAGGTCAAAGGATCCGTGACGTGTGCATGCGAGGCACAATTCTGCTACGCATGCGGAGGTGTGTGGGATACCGTCACAGGCTGTCCCAACGTCTGCAAAGGGGAAGAAGAACTGGCCAGGAGACGAGAGGAGGAGCAACGGCGGATCGCAGAAGCCGAAGCCAGTGCGGCGTTGGAGGAAGAAGAGGCTACCAAGCGGTCGATGCAGAACCCGGAGATCCAGAGTCTTCTCGAGGCCCAGAGAGAGGAGATGCAAAGACTGCTGCGCTTCAAGGAAGCAGCCGTGAGCTCCTTGACGGCACGCCAATCTGCGCAAGAGACGGCCCTGGCCGACAAGCACGCCCAAGACGGACAAGAGTTGGCCGAGAAACATGCCAAAGACACGAGTCAGCTCGAAGACCGCCAGATAGACGAGGAGCTGGACCTCCGATCAACTCTGGACCAAGCTGCACGGAGCATCAAGATCCGCATCAAGCACATGGAGGCCTACTGCCACGGTCTGGGCAAAAACCCAACAACCACGTCCGGTCAGCCGCCCCGAGTCGTCACCGAACAACACCTCCGAAACCTGGGCCATCAATACACTCTCCGGGACGACGTGGAGCGACAGCACCAATCCAAAATCAACATGATGCGCGATCGGCAATCAAAAAGGATGGAAGAGCTTGTTCAGAAGCACGAGGCCGAAGTGGACGCTCTCGCGGAACGCAACCGGAAAGCATGTGCTGCGCTAGGCGAAACCTTTCTTCTCGAGCGCAAGACGTTTGACAGTGTTTTTGAGGCCCGCCAGTCTCGCCTCACCGCAAGATGGACTCTTGCCATGGAGGTGCAGTGCAAGGAATTGGAAGAGAAGGATGGTCTCAGATACTCAGTCGTGGCTCCGCCGTCGTGGCCGGAACCTGCTGCGACGACGGAAGCTTCCGCGCCGCAAGATTGATGTCGAACTTGCTAACGAGTAACGAGAAATTGATATGTATTCCATCGTCCCCCTTTCCTTTGGACCATGATATTACGACATGTATTTTCTTTCTTCAAAGCCATTATATACCACTCCATGTACATCTTTCCTTTCTTTTTGTCTTTCTTTCTTTCTTTCTTTCTTTCTTTCTTGGGCCTACATAGATTGTCTAAAAGGCAGGGCTCATGGAGCTGCCAACAGCCAGCCAAACTTATCGTCATGCAATCTCTCCTCTACTTTTACTTTTCTTTTCTTTCAATCCCTTTGACCCGTGAGCGTTGACACCACGCGCACTCGTTTGTAACATTGTTTTCTTCTTTCTCTTTATTCTAGCGCGGGTGGCGAACAAAAATGTCCGTACACTCTCCAAAGGTGCTTCCCAGCTTATCAAGAATGTAGTCTACGCACAGCAAATTATCGGAAACACTCCAAAGGCGCTTCCAAGCCTATGTATGAAGAATGTAGTATATGCACAGAAAAACATCGGTAATGAGCAACGAATTACAGACGTTTTTTTTTTTTTTTTTGACGGGCGTGCTGCTGAGCTCGTCACATGGACCATGTTTGTGCAGGGTGATGGTGATGCAACTGGACGACCGCGCTTCCGATGCAAGGTATATGCTATGTATGTGTGTACATACCTGGGCCTAAGTAGGTACCTAGGTATGCGTAACATAGCATCAAACTACTGTACATGCATGTTCCAACTTGCATCGTCGATCTCAACGGAACAGGCTAGACGACACGCCATCACGATCGCTGCACGTACGGGGCGCTGGAAAATGCAAAATGCATCTGCGGCTTTGGCCTAGATAGATGGGCTTACAGCCCAAGCAACTGCATACAAATACAGGGCTCCTCGGGCGTACATATGTGCATAGCTCCCATGATGGCTGCTTCTAGCCTATCTACCTACCTACCTACCTACTTAACTTAGCCGTACATACATACATATGAAGTATGTACTGTAGTACATGGGCGTGTACCTGCAGAGTACTACTTAATGTAGGCTGGGCAGGCAACCAGAGAATCGCGCTCGCTAAGAACACGGTGTCGCGGGAACAACAAGAGCGACAAATCAGTCGGCATCAGGGTCGAAAAGGGTGGGCAATCCCATCTGGCCACTCGATGCGGCGCGGGACAGAAGACGGGGCGCGTGCTTGGTGATGATCTGTTCCATCCGATGGAGCATGCTGTGTTCTCCATCTATCTAAGGGTGCTTCATCAGAGATGTAACATCATCGATAGTACTATATGGTGTGCTCCATGACATGCTGAAAAGGAACGGGTCTTGACGCGTCGAAGAACAAACTGGTCACATCGTGATGAAGTCGCTGGCTGGATTGGGCAAGAAAGCAGACACGGCAGATTGGTTACATCGTCAGGGAGAAATGTAAAAAGTCCCGCAGGAAGTGCCAGACGCTCATCTCGGTTGCCTGAAATGAGAAATGTGCATTTCTGGTGGGAAAAAAGAAAAGTCTTTGTTGGTGTTTCGGCGCCGTGTAACTTGTTCAAATCGGCGCGCTGGGAGTTGGAGTCTGGACTGAACGGGCGCGGGTGCGTCGTGGCCGACAAGTCCCAAAGTTACGCCGGAGCACAGGTTAATCCGAGGATGCAGGATATGCGACCTTGGGGCTTCTCGTCTCGCACACGTGACTTGCGCGTCGGCTGGCGTGGGGGAACCACACCGACTCTCAGCGTCGAAAAAAAAAAGGGAACAGGACGAAAAATGAGAAAAATCCTGGCTGGATAGCACAAAATAGCAGGCCCTATCCACTTTTTTTCTCCAACCACCCACCACCCACCAGCCGTCCAGGGAATCTCTTTGTCCACCTTTTTTTGCTCTTTTCCTTCGATAACCACCGCACCGCACGTCACGCCTCGACATACCTCGCGAAACACAGATCTTTCACAATGGACTCATCTAAGGCTCCCGTCAAGTTGGTCAAGGTGACCCGAGTTCTCGGCCGAACTGGTACGAATTTACCTTTTGCAATCCCCATTACGTCTTCGCTTCGACTCGACTGGACGAAATGCCCCGAAAGAGAAAGAGTTGGTGGGGGGAAAGAAGAGAAGGATAAACACACGAATTCCTCAAAGAAAAAAAAAGAGAGGAGGGACAAAAACAATGAAAGATCTAAATGGAAACTCGGCTCTTGTTCGATGATTCTTGCTTTCTGTTATGGGGTGCGGGGGACGTGCCTCGCGACCATTTCCGACAACTGTCAATGTCGAAGAAAAATCCGAACCCGGGGCATCGTCATGTTGAATTTATATGTTACAAGAGAGGAATATATTGGGAGGCTAACACAATAGTTCATAGGTTCCCGTGGTGGTGTCACCCAGGTGCGCGTTGAGTTCATGGACGACCAGACCCGATCCATCATCCGAAACGTTAAGGGACCCGGTATGTCCTCTGCGATGCGAATGACATTGCGGCACCATGCATTTTTGACTTTTGCCTCAACTCAATACAAGGAGAAAAAAAAAAACTAACACACGTTCTTTCTTACAGTCCGTGAGGACGATATCCTCTGCCTGCTCGAGTCCGAACGTGAGGCTCGTCGTCTGCGATAAACAAGCATGGTGGGCGGATGTGTTTTCATGGGTGGGAATGAGTTTCGGGGTAGAAGGAATACTTTTTTTTTTGTGGCGGAAAATGAAACCCAGTGGATGATTTGACGGCAACCGTGTTGAAAAGTTGTTCGATATCAGAGGCACGAGATGATCTATGAATGAACAAAAAACAACAAAGATCAGGTCGAACTTTCTTTCGGGGTTGAGGCGCTGGACAATTATCTCCTTGATTTAAAAGTTGTCAAGTAGCATAGACGATAGGTTTTATAACCTGGTCGAGGAGTGGGAAACAACTCGGGCTCTTTTTTTCTTCACCATCGCTGTTGGCTCTGAAATTCGAGCCGGACTGTGTGTGTTTTCATGACTTTCTCCTAGCAAGACAAGGAAAAGGAAAGAAAGAAAGAAAGAAAGAAAGAAAAAGCAGTGACACAGCATTGAACATCAACTCGTCAAATCGTGCTCGTTCGGGTATGGCGAACATTCTAGGGATGCCTGGTCTTTGTACGCCTGGCAGCGAGCGCGACCCTCTCTAGCTCCGACATCGTCATGACAATATCTCGAGAGGTGTTGTAGGTGGGCAGCACGTGTTGTCACGCAGGACCTGTCCAGGGCAAAGTTGCAGACTTCTAGCTGGATACCCAGTGACGTGTACGTATCTATGATGGACTTGAAGTACTGTGATGACGACAAGTCGCTTTTCTTTCATATACGTGTAGATACATTGCACGCATGTCTGTACCTCGTTTCGAGTCAAAGTTGTTCAGAGACACAATCAAGTCTGCGGCCTCTTTGACGTGAAGCTTTGGAATGGGTGACGATGTGCTGACGAGAGCTGGCAACATCTGTTCGTCGGCACAGGTAAGCAGTGGCAGTGCAGGCAGCCAGGCCGGGGTCCATTAGCCACATCAGCCACACCTTTGGTCGCTGGTACGTCCCCTGTCTGGCCTAGACTCCACATGCACAAAAGTCCAGAGAGTCCAGAGTACCAGGGACGTCATTCACATAAGACTCGTTGTAGCGGCGCGGGTATTCTGTACCCCGCCCTCAACGGGTCGTATGGGTCCAGGAGTTGTCAAGACTCCTCCAGCAGTGACTCCAGCAGTGACTCCCGTCTCGTCTCGTCACAGACCGCTGCTGCGCGTGTTTCGGCGGCCAAGCTTGCCAAGGATGCCAAGCCGAGAGGTTGTTCAGAACTGAAGGATTTGTACTCCCACTGTACCGACGCCCGACTGCGTGTGCCCACGAACAAGTCAAGGTACCTCAGCTGTACATCAACCGCAACTGTCGCAGTTATTACCACACCCAAGTTGTCAACCGCCCACCCCTTCCCGTACCTGACTTGCCGAACACGTTGGCAGGTATTTTCCATCGGTTCCATCGACTTTCCAGCGCAGCCGAAGTGGCATTCGGCCACCACGTTTCGAATTTTCGATCGAGCAAATCAATCAACCTGCCCAGCCGGAGCTTTTCGACCACCTTGCCAAAGTTGCACCGCAGTCCTTCCTTCTTTTCTTTTTTGGTTCGCATCTGTATACTACTGCAGCGTTTGAATTGGATGATTGCTCGCCTCCGCGCGGCACCCCAATCCAGACCGTTTCGTTTTCCCTTTGTCCCTCGTGCCACGATACGAGAGCCACAAACCCCGTTTGTCTTTGCGTTGCGTCGCGTCGTTCGGGTGCCGAGCTTTGAACCAAACGACCTAGGTACGTCCCTCACTGCCTATAATTGCCTACCTACCTACTTCCTACCCACCTATTGGGGTAGCTACATACATAAAGGCATACAATACTCAAGGTCCCCAAGCAAGTAGGAAAGAAAATATCTACCTACTACCTATCTACCTAGGTATCTGGGTAGTCCCCTAGGAAGCGAGGCAGTCGGGAGGCGCAGACACAATCGCAAAGACGACGACGGCATCCATTCATCATCACTTGGCACTGGCATACCAAATACGTTCCTCTCCGACCTCTCCGCCGCAACTCCGGTCCCAGTCGCGCTCGGCTTGGTTTCTCGGAGCTGTTTATGACGAATGCCTAGCTGGCACACGAGCGTCTACACCCCACTGAGACGTGGCCAAGCCGTCATCTTCCCTTCCGTACCTCTTCCAAACGTCCTTGTCTTGGAGGTACAATTACTTGAACCCTCCGTCCGACCATGGCCGACGCACGAACTTCTGGCGACGACGATGCCTTGCCGTCTTCCCAACAGCAGCACCATCGTGAGCCGTCGAGCAGCTTGATCGCGGACGAATCAAAGCTTCCTCACTTGGAACCTGTCGCTTCGGGCGCCGACCGGAGCTCCGATGGCATGCAGAGTAGCGAAGGACATAACCGTGGGTTATCGGAACAAGGCCTGTCGTCTACTCCTGGGCCTGGGGGTTCTACGACGCTTGAACCAGTCAAGTCGACCGTTGATCCAATGATTGCAAAGCATGTCAGCGACGTCTTGTCTTCAGAGGTAGAGACCATCCCCGTTTGTCATGCGCAGCCGTGTGGCTCAACCATGATGGCACTTGTCCCGAACTGACCCTTGATGCTTTGGCCAGGTCGGTATTCCTACTCTGTTGAGCCGTCTCAAACAGAGCATAGCGTCTGCCAAAGAGTTTGCCACCTTCTTGAAAAAACGATCCCTCATCGAGGACGACCATGCGCAAAGCCTTCGAAAGTTATGTCGGTCGACGCAAGACAACTCCCGTCGCCCTGAACATCGACAAGGAACCTTTTCTCGATCCTACGACGAAATGATTTTTATCCATGACCGCATGGCCGAGAATGGCGCCCAATTTGCTGCTTCCTTGCATCAGATGCACGAGGAACTGGTGGAACTTATTGCAAACGGAGAGCGAGGGCGCAAGATGTGGAAGGCCAACGGCCTGGCCGCCGAACAAAAGGTGGTGGATTTGGAGCAGGTGATGCGCAAGAGCAAGACCAAGTATGATTCCTTGGCCGAGGAGTACGACCGCACGAGGACCGGCGAAGTAAAACAAGGTGGTAAAGTGCTTGGCGCATTCAAGGCGCACAAATCTGCCGCTCAGCAGGAGGAAGATTTGCTGCGCAAGGTTCAGACAGCCGACCACACATATCAAAATCATGTGCAGACTTTGCAGAATGAAAAGGCCCATCTGGAGAACTCTACGAGGCCCGAGGCCATCAAAGCTCTTCATGAGCTTATTTCCGAGACGGACTCAGCCGTCACACTGCAGATGCAGAAGTTTGGTATGCTTCACCTCAACCTCCGCTGTGCCGTGCCGTGCCATGCCGTACCGTGCCGTTTCCTCCCGCCCTTTGCTTTTGTCCTGCTTTTTCGGACCCTGCCAGGTTTCCCAGGTACACTGACAGTTTTCATATAGCCACTCTCAACGAGAAGTTGTTGCTCGGCAATGGCTTGGTCATTAGTCCATTCAAGAATAATCAAGCTCTTGAGGGTGCCGGGAAACCACGAAGCTTGCGCCAAGCCGTTGCTGCGATTGACAACGAGAAGGACATGAATGACTTTGTTGCTGGACAGCACAGCAAGATCCAACCCTACTCGGAAGTTCGATACGAGCGCAATCCCGTATGGTTACCCCTTCTTCTCTTTTTTTTTCCTTCTTTCTTTTACAAGACAATCTCATTGCAACTGTTACAGCTAACTTGGCCAATACTCCCTCCCCCAGATCTTGAATCCCCCCTCATCGACCGCCACCACTGTGCAACCCCCGCCGTCCAGCGCTCATGTGCCATCTGGATCTATCACTGAAGGGCTAGCGAGCCAATCCTTTGCAATGGCATCTAGAGGTGGCATGGGGAGTGCTGCTTCATCACAAGGCGGTCTTCCGCCACTGCCGCCCCCAGGAAGCAATCTGCCGGAGCCGGACCGACCATACGGCCAGAGCCAGAACCATGGACGTAGCTTCAGCCACGGCAATATGCTGAGCCAGCCCGCTTCCATGCACCAGCAACAACTTTCCAGCAGGAATTCTGCTTACCTGGCTCCTCGCTATGGTGGTGAGCCAATGAACCCGCACGGAGCTCCTCAACTAGGAGTTCTTGCCTTCCAAGGTTCTCAGCCTTCGCCACAATCCTCGACGGCCCCCCCTGGTTCAGCTTCTCCATTTTCCAACGAGAGGGATCCCCATAACATTGCCCTAGCCAGCGGACCCGACGACTCCAATGCTTCGGCGCCGAGCGGCTCCGAGGGAGTCCAATTGGACGACGTGGTCTTTGGTAAGTCGTTGAAGTTTCTGTTCGAAAGGGACGGGCTGGCCGTGCCCATGGTAGTCTATCAGTGTATCCAGGCCGTCGACCTGTTCGGTTTAGGTGTCGAGGGCATCTATCGACAATCCGGATCGCTCAACCACGTCAACAAGCTCCGGGAAATGTTTGACAAGGGTGCGTGTTCTCCTCTCCCCACCCCTTCTAAAATCGTATCTCGTTTTGTGAACTCGAGCCGGGAGTGCACCAGACTAATCAAATCCGGGATACGGACATGCCCATAAACAGATTCGTCCGATCCTGCTCTGGATTTCAGAAACCCGGAGAACTTTTACCACGATGTGAACAGCGTAACGGGTCTTTTGAAGCAATTCTTCCGGAGTCTTCCAGAGCCGCTGTTGACGTATGAGCTTCACGGTGCATTTGTCAACGCAGCTAGTATGTTCTAACCCCTTCCCTCTTTTTTTTTTTTTTCTTTTTTTTTCTTTTTTTTTCTTTTTCCCTTTTACTAAAATCGTCTCCTTTGCAGAACACGAAGATGATAATGTGCGCCGCGACTCCCTTCACGCCATCATCAACTCTCTCCCCGACCCCAACTACGCCACCCTCCGAGCCATGACGCTTCATCTGTACCGCGTCATGGACAACTCGCACATCAACAGAATGAACTCCCACAACCTGGCCGTCATATTCGGACCCACTCTCATGGGATCCGATCCCAGCGTGGCCATTTCCGATGCGGGCTGGCAAATCAAGGTGGTGGATACGATTCTGCAGAATACATATCGCATTTTCGACGAAGACTGAACCGAACCGAGGGAAAGAGGGTCAACCTCGAGGCGGGCATGGACCATTGAACGACTCAATGCTCATACCGATGCTATCAATGCTTTATTTTTGTTTTTGTTTTTGTTTTTCCCCTATTCTTTTTCTTATTTTCCCTTGCATCCTTATGCATGAGTTGATTGTCCATGACAAGCCGGATGCGTAGAGTTTCATTCATTATTGCATTGGCGTTTTGTCTCCTGCCGCGTATTATTTCTAGTGTTTCGTATAGCAGATTAGTCCGTTTTTGTTGTGGCCGTTTTGATTATGATTATTTTTGCGTCTGCTTCATGGTTTGGAGTGTGCTTGTATTTCCTGTTGGCGTGTGATTGCTTGTTGGCGTATTTGATGTTATGGGGGTGCTTGCTCGGTGTATTTCCTGTTGAAATATACTTCCTGGCTGGTGTAGTGCCTGCTGCTTACTTCGAAACGTGGTAGCATGTCAGTGGATATAGGCTGGGCCGCGAACGCCTAGTCTCATGAATGAATATGATGATGCTTTCACGCTGTGGGAGAGAGGCATGTGATGGTGCCATTGGATGTGCCACTCGTGAAATGAATAATGTGAGATGTCCTAAACGCCAAGGTGTATAGATAAAATATAATAATGCTTTTATATTATAGAATGGAGGAATGCAACAGTGCAATTAGACGTGCGGTTTATAAATAATGTGATGCCAAACACTGAAGTTCGCGAATGAAGAACATGATGCCCATACGTATTATGATCTCGACCGCTGCATTTATACATGCAGGGAATGATGTCTATGAATGCCAGCATTTATAAACGAATAGAATAATCACGTTTAGCAGTCTAATTTATAAATATGTTGAATTAGGTCTTTCAATATCTTACTTGATGTATTACGTGTATTGAATTAGATGTTTCAATATTTTACCTTGATATGTAGAGGTAATTGCATCTCTGAGCGCCTCAGTCACAGGTAAAACCGATAATGCCCTAAACTCTAAAGTTGGTAAATAAAGGGATATATTTCTATGGATATTTGTAGTTTGTAAATAAATACGAAAATACGTTACGCAATACACCTTGAAATAGATGAAACTATGTCCACAAGGCTTATAGTTTATGAATGAATCAACGGCGCTCTCGAACGCTGCATTTTACAAATAATATATGACGTGCTCGCTCTTTTTGTCGCGTGACCTCGATTTACGTCCACTGCCTGAGTAGCCGAATTCAGCAAAGGCATAAGCGTACGTTGCATCCAAATGGAATGTCAGACGGTGTGATGCGATAAAGTAGGGTGCGAGGGAGGAGTGCATGTGTGGTGTAGTTGAGCTTGTTGCGTTTGCGCATCTGGTTTCTTGCCTATGTGAGTGAGTGACACGACAAGTACGGTGACGTGATATGTAGTGACAGTGGTACCGAGTCCGGTGCTGTGCGACATTGCTACGAATAACCTTGATCTATGATTTAATACAAGGTGGAAGCAGGAAAACAAAAGCAAAAACGGAAAGGCAACGGAAAAGCAGACATGAACAGCAAGTTCAAGATCACGAGTGAACCTATGCATTTCCATCACGTCAACTTCGTTCCACCGATGAGAGTACGAATCCGATGCTTCGGGTCCTTGAACAATTCTTTCTTCTTTTGTATAAACATATATTTACGGCCAGCACGAGGCACTCGAGTCGGAAGTTCCAAGTCCCAGTCTTGACAAATCCAACGGCAATCACAGTTGACTTTGATAGCAACTCCAGCTTCATTCCACAACCAGCAATACCGATACCAACACTAATACTGATGCGGTTCGCGGAACCACTCCGTGTGGGCTGGTCCACGGACAAATACAAGAGGACAAATCTAACTCTACAAATATCTACGCACTAATTATAACTGTGCATTCTGATCTTTAACCTTATGAGCAGCAATGCTGCTGATGTGAACGGTTGGAATGCCGTATCGGCACGGAGCAAATACAAACACCAGCTCCGGCTTACAACTCGAACATGCCTTCTAGCTCGACTTGAAATGCAACCTATCTACTGCAATGTGACCTTCATTCCTTGTTCCAATCTACACTCTTCAAGTACATATCGGACACGGCGGTGATGAAGAATGGATGACGACGCCTGTATTCTAATTAGGTGCGTGACTTCTTGGTGCCTCGCATGCCTTGCATGCGTTGTTGGTTATATGGTAATGTTATTGGTGTCAGTGTGTAAAGACAAACGAAGAAGAAGAAGGAGAGAGAGAGAGAGAGAGAGAGAGAGAATATTAATAAAGGGTGAATTTTGCCCCATGATTATAATATGGAAGACAAACACATGTCATAAATACATGCGCTGTTTTGTGATAATATTACACGGATAAGTCATCTTTATCATACATTATACAGACCTATCACATGCAGAATGACATGCACCACCTTTACAAGAAGTTATGCAAACAAATAACCAGTAGGCTAATGCGGTATCTTTTATGATAATCATTCAACTCAATCACAAATAAGCCATTCTTCATAAGAAACTATGCATACAAATTGCTGAAACAGCAAATGCGCCATTCTTTTAATTCGTCATGCAGACAAATCACACGAAGAATGAAATGCGCCATTTGTATAGACTCGTGTTGCTCAACTACAAAGAATGGAATGCTTCACGACAGCACATCATGCAAGTACACTGAAATTGTTCCAAATTCTTTTTAATTCGACAAAAGGAATCGCGATCAAACTTTTTCAGCCAGCCCAATAAAGCTATTACACTGAGTGGCAAAAAGATATTAGTCTTTTACGTACCAGTCTTTTAAAGCTACGATATCGTAGCTATAAAAGTAATATAATCTTTGTTTCAATTTCCTTATACCTTTCTGCATTTAGTAAACAAGTTTGCAATAACCCTTATGATTCAAAAAGAATTGCCATGCCACGGTCACGGTATAAACAGAGTGCATGCGCTATTCTTTATATGTAAGTTATGTAGACAAAGTATGACGAGAAGAAGAATACACGACTATTTACAATGACTTATGCAGACAAATCCTATAAAAAACGAAATGCACTTTTGCGGTCCAAACACACCATATAAAGGTGGTGCTCGCACCCCAACACAGACGAGACAACCCTTGTTACGTGCCGCATACAGCACGTAGGTTGTTGGCATCAGCCTGCGCAATGCGTCATAAAGGTCATGAGATACCGCTCAAGATCAGGTCAAACAATAAGCTCTTCAAGTGTATCGTCAACGATAATGGTTTCTAACCAACACCGACAGGAATCCCCGTTTACATGGGCAGTTCCTGCGGGAATGTAACAACCCTATTCTCACACATAGCTGGACACCTAACTGTTTGTATGCCCCATTCTTCATAACCGTTCTAACGAGTCGAGTATACCGCTGATCCCGAAACCTACGTGCAGTATGCAGCACGAATGGCTAGCCTTTATGCCAAGTTTATATAAAGATTACAACGCGGTATTGCAACACAATACGCAGAAAAGGCAGATACATTGACAACAAACCGTTTTAAAACACGTCATGCAAGCAAATTATGTGAAGAAAAATGATGGACGATTTGTGAAACGTCACGCAGACGGCTGCAGGAATGTATAACGAAGAATAGATACAGAAATGCAGATGCAACTGCAACTGCAACTGCGTGTGCAAGTACACCTATAACCGAGATGTTAACACAGTTTAAAACGAATGTATAAAATACAACTGCAACGGAGACGCACACAAAACGTGAATAAAAAATGCAAATTAAAATAGAAAAAATGAATATAAAACATAAAATACAGATATAAAGCATAACATAAATCTAAACATAACTATAAACATACATACATAAAACAAAGATATAAAGTATAACCATAAACGCAAAATGCAGACACAAAACGTGATGCGAATAAATAAAAAACATAAATGCAAAGTATATACAAAATGTATATACATATTAAAACACATAAACACAAAACGCACACTACAGACATAAAGCGTAGTATAAATCTAAATATAACCGTAAAGGCATATATAAAATATGGATATAAAATAAAATATAAATATAAAATATAGATGTTAGTGAATAAATATTTACAAAATACAGATATAAAACGTTATATAAATGCAAATGCAACTATAAATGCACACAAAAAACGTAGATAAAGAATATAAACCTAAAAAAGAAAAATACGAAACTCAAATCCAAATGCAAACTTCAACGTAAAAACAAACGCAAAATACAGACACCAGTCGCAAATGCAAACATGCCCGCCCCATCAAACGACCCAGACCGAGACAAACCAACTGTCCATTTCGTACGACGAAGTGAACCAAGTTGGGTGACATGGACTGTCTTATGCATAGTAGAAGAAATAGAAAGACGTGAATTGAGAATTGAGCTGCATGTGCACTTTTGTACGAGATCTAATCATAATGTATAAATGTGTATATGAGTGAGTCTGTGTGAGCCTCTATGACTGTGAGGGGGAATGCGTGTGAGTGTGTGAATATGAATTTGAGTGAGTATAAGTGCGCATGAATATAAGTGAGCATGAGTATAAGTGTGCATGAGTAAAGTGCGCATGAGTAAATTGTGCATGAGTATAAGTTCGAGTCAAGTGCGGGTGTGAATATAAACACAAGTATAAACGTGAGTATGCGATAAGTATAAATATAAGCAAAATATGAGTATGAGTATGAGTATGAGTATAAGTATAAGTATAAGTATAAGTATGAGTATGAGTATGAGTATGAGTATGAGTATAAGTATAAGTAAAGTATGAGTATGAGTATGAGTATGAGTATAAGTATAAGTAAAGTATGAGTACAAACATGAGTACGAGTGTACGTAAGAGTAAAGTAGGAGTATAGATATGAGTATAAGCATGAGTAAAGTATGAGTATAAGTGAAGTATAAGTATGAGTGAAGGACAAGCATGAGGATGAGTAAAGTATAAGCAGAAGTAAAAGTATGAGTACGAGCACGAGTATGAGCATGAGTAAGGTAGTATAAGTCGAGTAAGACTTTGCGTAAGAACAAGTAATACGAGTACGATGCATAATCAACCACTACTGAATCTTGATCGCCTCAAACAATCCTAAACTAAGACTCGTATCATTCTCGCCCACATTCGGCGTCGGCTCGCTCAGAATCTCCCACCTCCGGATGACAAACGGACTCAGCCGCTCGCCGCTCGCCGGCCCGATCCCGTACAGCGCGCCCATGCCCCGCGCCGCCGCCGTGTGCGGCAGCGCCGACTTATCCCGGTGGACGAGCCGGAGGTTCTCGGCCGACGTGGGGCGCGGGGTGCTGAGCAGGTAGTACAGGCGTGCGTCGGAGGTGGTGCTCGTGCTCGCAGAGGAGCCTGGCAGGAAGAGAATCGCTTTGGCGCATTGGGTGCGTAGATCGTCGGGCAGGGAATCGACCAGCAGGATGGCAATGTCGAAGATTTGCTGACACAGGGATGTCTCGGCTGGGTCATGCGGTAGGGACTCTATCTCGAGCAAAAGCCCGCACAGCACGATGATGATGCGAGCCTTGGCTTCGTGATTGGCTGCTGTTTGAAAGGGCTTTGTTGTCGCGGTCGAAAGGCCTGTCGCCGCCGTCGTTGTCGTTGTCGTTGTCGTGTTTGTCGTTGCCGCCGCAGTACTACCGCTGCTGCTACCACCGCCGCCGCCGCCGCTACTATTGTTGGCTGTTTCGTACATGCTATTCAGGGTTATGAACCTCAGCAAGATGGGCAGCCAGTGATCGAATACTTGTCGTCTCTTGGCCTGGGCCGGGCCATCTTCATCCTGGGATGCAATCATCTCCCACAGATCCGATAGCTTGTCGACCGAATAGTTGGTAAGTGAAAAGGACGACGTCCTGGAAGAAGGCGTTGACGATCGACCAGAGTTAATGGCTTCGATGACACCGAGCAGGTTTTCGGCGAGGTGAATTCGACTGCGATCTGTGGGGTCGTTGGCGGTTGGCTCCGATGACGACGACGACAACTTGCCAGATGGCATCAAATCCAGAAACCTGGTCTGCGCTTCCCGGTTGAACCCCTGCGTGACATCCTCGCTCAGACACGGCAACATGCTTGTCCACATCATGTTTTGTGACTGAATAGCCTTGTCCATTGCCTTTGCAAAGGCCTCAAACCGTTGCGGCCCGCCTTCACCACTCCCACCACCACTCCCACCACCATGACTTGGGCCGGACAGTTGTTGGGTGGAGAGATCCAGATTGAGCTGCAACTGACAGAACGGCATCGTCAAATCGTTTGCAAGACGCAGTATCTCGTCAAAGGACGGCTGGTGGTAGTCTGAAGCTTCTCCCGCAGACTGGGGCAACAACAACCTTGTGATGATCTTCTGTGCCACACTTCTTGCCGCCGCCGGCAGTGTACTGACATTCAGTACCTCTGCTACCATGGCCGCATCGGCCACGACCAACCACCGCATCGTTTCCAAAAGGGAGTCATGGCATTCTGTATTGTCGAGTGGTAGCTGCTTCAAACCCATTCCAGCGGACGGAGCCTGATGGTGATGATGAATGGCCGAGTACTCGATAATCGTATTCCGTATCAGCAGTGCCAAGGCCTTGGCATGGTTGAACATGGCGCTCTGTTGCTGGATTCGAAAACGATAGGCCTCTTCGGCCTCGAGCGTCGGCATGGCTGATGGAATCTTCATCGTGGTCAGCTGGAGGAGTTCTTGTAGGTAGGTTGCGGATTTTGGCACTGTCGCCTCGTTTGCGCCGTCGACCATGACGGAGCTTGCATTCGCCGTGTGAAGAATCGTCGCCATGGAAAGGCACCCAAGGCTGACTAAAAGTGGAAAGAGTTCTGGCAGAGACGGTCGTTTCTTGAGCGTCCTGATGTGGCTGATCCAGTCCGCCATGAGTTTGTCGAAATGAGGCGCATCCAGCATGCGCAGTCTCGACAGGAGCGTCGCAAAGATGCGCCGATTGTCATCCAGCTTGACCCATCCTGCCTCCAGTTTCGGGGCGATGTAGCGGAAAAGACGGTTCATGGTGGGATGGTCGATGGTGTTTCCGCTCGCCAAGAGCTTGTCAATCTGCTCAGAGACCTCTCCTTCGGCGGTTTGGGTTTGGGTTTGGGCTTGCGCCTGCGCTGCGGCTGCCATGCTATCGGAAACGGGTGAGCATGCATCGAGAGCGTTGGAACGGTCGTTTTGGGCCAATTCGAGTGCCAGTTGCTTGGCAAGGTCATCTCGACCGGGCAGTCGGGGAGCAATGGCCGAAAGCGCCGCGAGCAACGGCCGTGCAGGAGTGCCTTGGTCACGGCTGATGCTTTTGAGTCTGGCAACAAAGACGTCAAACAGCGCCTCGGCGGATCCCATGGCCATGAAACAATCCAGATTTGCATTAATGGTGTCCACGCAGGCTGCAAGTATGTCTGCGTCGGGACAAGCGGAAGAGCTTCGCAAGATGTCTGCGAGCTTGGTGAAGTCTTCAATGGTTTCCATCATGGTGCGGATGGACATGAACGTGTCCAGTCTCATCACAAACCCGGGATGGCAAGGAAGCCGTGTTGTGACGGCATCACACAAGTGGGCACCGATGGCACTTTGCACTGCCCTGCTGCTCTGGACGACTCTTCGCAGCAGCTTCTTTTGTGACAAGGGTTTCCGGGACGAGTCGACATTGCCGAGATACGTGGCCAAGCCGAGAGAGTTGTCCACACATTCGATGGCGTTGGCCGTGTCGTTTTCTTCGTCCAGGAGGGAATAGTTACCGGCGCGCCGGAGGAGGCTGCCCCTCTGAGCAGTTAGCTCGGGGGGCAAACAATGAACGGGCAGTTCAACGAGCAGACGAGACGCACAGGGCCCATCCACTGGGTCAATTTCGTGGGCGTTGTGAAGGCCACCGCGACCAATGAGCCACTGCACGTATTGAGGAACATGAAAGTGTCCGGATCGAACCAGCTCCGAGACCAGTCGAATCATGGATTTTTTCCTGCCGTTGTCACCCGGACGAATGTCTCCGAGTACGTCAAGAATCGCGGAAGTGGCATTGACTCGGAAAACACTCCAAGCTTGAATCAGACCTGCTGCAACATACAGTTTTGCTATCCCGGGTCTGTGAAGCGAGATGGCCCATTCCACAGTGTCCCTGATGATTCCAAACTTGTCCTCGGCAGATTCCCAGCACTCGGTAGCCAAATCGGGAGTAAACTTTCCCTGCAAAGTGGCATCCAGCCGTTGCACTAAACGTTGGCTGCCGCCCGTTGTAGAGATGGTATTTACCGCCGACAGTCTCGCATTGCGGAGCTTGATGTTGTTGTAGGCCTCTTGCGCCACGGTATCGTCCGCCGGAATATTCAGTCTCAATGTCTCGCTGAAGCGTTGCCAAGCTGGTGGGCAAATGAAGCTCTCGGGATTCTCCTTCACGAGCGAGAGTGCGAGCGCCGATAACTGGCCAGACAGCTGGATGAGAACATCGCGATCAGGATCCTTGTCAATCTGTCAACAACAAATTAGCCTTTCTGCAGATAGATGAAGAAACAAAGGGAATGAATGTCATGAAGGGAATGTAGTGAAGGCAAAGAAATAAAAGGGATGAAGGGGAATAAATGGCATATAGGGACGTAGTGTATATCATACCGCATGTAAGTGGTTCAATATCGAAAAGACCAGCCTTCTACCACACTTCCGCAGCTGCAGCAAATGGCTCCAATGGATCTGCGCAATCAAAAGCCACATGGGAATTCTCGACTGCGGGCTATTCTCCAAACCCGACACAATCCACTCCAGATAGTGATCACGATCCAGTAGCTGTTCGGCGTAGAGGTATGTTGCGAGGCGAATGCTGAGAGGCGTCAGTAAACCCCCTCAAGAAAAAGTATTTCGGACGAGAAATTTTTTTTTTTTTTTTTTTAAAAAAAAAAAATCATCATCTGCTGGATCACTTACGCGTACGTCACCTTGGACTTCCAATCGGGCTCCCCGAAAGCAGACACGACAGCTTCGAGAAATTGTTCGACAAAGACGGTCCAGTCGCGGATCCATTTGAGCTCACCACCAAGGACAAAGGCCCCGCTAGCTCCTTTCCTCTTGAAGGCTCTGATTTCGTTGGCGCCAACGCATTTGGCCAACCACACTGCACGCTCTGTGGGGACATTTTTATTCAGACACTGGTCGAGGAGGGTTCGCCCTCGGATGCCATGAGGAATGGTTCTGCTCAGGCGTCGTAATGATATGGCGGGATTGGCCAGGTCTTTGAGCCAAATCTCTCGTTTTGTGTCGGTGAGGGTGACACGAGGGGGTGGTTTGAAGGTCGAGGGCGCCGTGATTTGGCCGCGATGCCGTCTCTGGTTCAGCACGCCCATGAAGATTGTGGACAGGGCATTGAGACCACATTTCTGCTTCAATGGGGGAAAAATGACGAGTCGAGCGGGCGAGGCTTCGTCTCGGGTGCCTCTGTCCCACGTGCCCTTTTGTATGGCCTCGGTACTCCACTCATCTTCATGATGAACACCGGACCAAGGAAAGAAATCGGCATGGCCGGAGAAAAGACCCTTGCTGAAGGGATCCCGAGTGGGGGTGGCAGTATCATGACGATTCGTATTCGCATACCGGGGCGCGGCAGCTGGTACCTCAACCGTGTACGGTTTCGGTCTGACGTCTTTTCTAACTTGAGGCGTCGTGGGCACCGGCACCGCTGGCCGTGTCGAAGAGAGGGTCTGGGATAATTTTTGGAGGCGGCGCCTCGGCATTGGCATGGGAAGGTTGTCCAAAGCATCATGCTGAGAGGCCCTGGACAATGCCGGGCTCATGTTGTCAGCGTCGACAGGTTCGGAGGAAGAAGCAGGCATGATTCGAGAGGGGGTGAGTAGTTGAGGAGATTCGGTCGCGGAAAGGGGCCCGGTACCGGCAGCGAGGTCGTTGGACAGCTCGAGTCGCAGTTTGGAGCCTTGTCGTCTGGTGGGCGTCGACGTGGACGCATGGCGGGTGGACAATGGATCGGCGGAGGAGTCGATGTTGGCGTCGGAAGCCGAGACGGGATCTCGCTTGGACGGGGAAGTTGGAAAATATTGTTGCTGAGATGACGATGATGATGATGATGATATGGTGCGTTGTTGATGATGGTTCGAGGGTCTTTGGACCTGCAGCGTCGGGGCGAGCCCTCGTTGGGGCTGTCGCGGCGGCTGGACGCTCATGGGGGTCCTCGAGGTCATGATTCGCACAGGCGGAGGGGCGCCATCCCGATGAATGGTACGAAGTAGTAGTGGATGTTTTGGCAACGCGGAGGACAAGTGCGGGCGGGCCACAAGGGTAGAAGTTGATCGAGTTCGGAGACGATGCGTCGTCTACTGGCGGAGTGGAAGTGTCAGGTTTGCGCGCAGACTGCAGCTGGACGTGGTTCGGGTTTGAGGCTCCCGGACCCGAGTGCGAAAGGGGCCAGAGTCCAGACTGAGACTTGGGACAGACAAGGTTCCCCGTCAAGGGTCGCACACGAAGCAGCAACGAGCCGAGTGAGGAGGAGTGAGGAGGAGAAAAAGAGCGGCCGTGACAATGGTAGCTGCCCGACCTGCGGTGTGCCTCTGGGATAGCGTCTGTTTGGGGATGGCAAATTGTCGATGGACAAAGGCCACGAGTGTCGGGGGATTTGGCCGTTTGTTGGAAGTGTCGACTGGGCTTGTCGACTTTTGTTTCTGGAGACGGAAGACGGAAGACGGGAGACGGGGGACTAGAGGCTGGAGCAAGGTCCGGGCAGGGTGTCTGCCAGCTGCCACCACGGGTCTGGCTGGGAGGTCGTCTGGGCTTGGCAGGAGGTCAAGAGCCAAGCCGCAGCAGCAGCAGCAGCAGCAGCAGCATAAGCAGCAGTGGAAGCCGGCTGCCAGCCGCTGGCGAGATTGGAACCCCCCTGTTACCCTGTTGTGACCCTGGCCCCGCCGCCAACGATGAGTGGATGCGATGTGATGCGAGAAGCGGGAGAGGACGACGATGAGGGGGGAGGGGGTGGCGCATGGGAGAAACGGGGGCGTGGCGATGTTTGCGCCGAGCATCAAGTACCTAGTAGGTACCTAAGTAGGTACTAAGGCACTTACTTGGTACTGCATGGAATACATGATGCAGCCCCTGAAGTGTACAGTGGGGGGCCGGAGGCCCGTGTGGAGCAGCGAGGCTTACCTCAGCGGTACTTAGTTTGCTGCAGATCTACTGCCTAGTAGGAGGTACCTAGTAGGTCGGTACCTAGAAAGTACCTACTAATGAAGTACCTAGACGCGCCACGCCTGCTCTTAGTAACGGCCTGTAATAGATCTTTGCTAGTTTTAAGCAACTAGAAGTATTATAAGACAGCGTATCGGTTGCTCTCAGTGCTTGTCGTGCGTGGGTGACCATCCCCTTGATGCCGAGAAGGCTACACCATTGTACTTATCCACATTTCTTGTTCGCTGATTGGAAGCTACTCACTCCTCCTCCAATAACTTATTGTATAAGTGTGGATAGGTACGAAGATGTAGCCTTCTCGGCACCAAGGGGATAGACCAGACCGCCACCAGACCGCCATCAGCCCGCCGGTCACGGGACCAGGCGGGTTGCACCACCTGTTTTTTCTTTCCTTTTTTTTTCGTCCAGACGCAATGGGTTCACGGGTCGTACTTGCGTAGTTTGTGCCACCAACGAGGAGTTGAATGCAAATAGATACGCGCACGCCCTTTCGGCCAGCGCGGGCCGATGAATGTGTCTCCAAGGAATCAAGGGCCAGAAGTCCAAAGCTGATATTGAACGCGCCCAACAAGTCCAATGTCAGCAAGCAATCACGCGTCCCGTCGTACTTGCAACGGCGCAATGTTCTTGGCCAAGTCCCTATGCGGACAATCATGTCCATGTGGACGTTACGGACTTATTTACGGACAGCTTCACACACATCAAATTTGCATCCTGCTTGAATGTCACAGTTCTTCTCCCTGGCCCAGAATCCTCCACTCACTCCAGCCCTTCTTCTCGCCGGGCAATTTGATCGCCTCCCACTCCCTCCTCGTCACCTGCCTCCATTGCTCAACCGGAATCCAGCCGATGAAGGCTCTGTCGCCGAAGCCTCCGATCCAGTAGACATGCGTCACCACCAGTCTCATCCACTCGCTCTCGTGAATATGGTTCCCGGGAAGCCAAAACCGGGCATCGTCATGCTTCGCCGTATAACACGTCGCAAGCCTTGTCGATGTCGACGACGCCTCGTCCGTGTCTATGGCTTCCAGGTAACCAAACAGCGAGAACCTGGGTAGATTGGCAGCCGAGTACGGTACGGTGTCGGGCATGTTTCGATGCTCCGGTCGCGCATTGTAACGGCCCTTCATGTTGCGCCCGGCGAACGGGAGGTAGGCCGATAGGCGGGACAGCAAGGATAGGCGTCTGGCCGGAGGGTATGGGGGCGTCCATCTCATGGAGAGCGTGGTATTGGAACCAGCGCGGGCATTTCTGAAGCTCGTGCCGATCTTGATGGCCAAGATTGTTGGGTTTCCCTGGTCCTCGCAGTCGGCCACATATTCCATCAGGCCGACGGGCTGGCCGCCCATGCCACGGTCCGATGCGTCGGGGAAGATGGTGGACAATGTGGCGAGCTTGGACAGGGCCAGAATCCGTCGACCCATGACGGCAGATTCGTAGCTCGTCGGGATCTTGGTCAACTCTGCCGAGTTGTCCAGCACGGACAGAGGGTTCTGCGCGGCGGTCGTGACGACAGCAGACACGCCGACCAAGGCATGAACCAGCTTCATCGTGGCGATAATGTGCTGCTGCTGCTGGTCGTAAGAGCGATGCGAGTGTTGAGCCGCGGCCGAGCATGTAATGGCTTTCACGAAATCTATCGAATGAGAAGGGTGTAGGGAAGGATAGAATCTACTGATGAGCAGAATTCCAGGCAGGTAGGTAGGTAAAGGGCATGACACCCACCACCCAAGGGTGGCGCCGGACGTGATGGCCAATAAACATGTCATGGCGTCTGCGAGCCATGAGGGGTTCGCAGTGGCAAATGCAAGGCGAGGAACTCGGAAGGGGTGGGTGGAGAGATTGATAAGATTAGATGGCGCATTCGTCGCATGCATTCATGATTGGATGATTGGATCGGGCGGCGCGTGTCATTTGTTGTTTGTCGTGTGTTGTGTTGTGTTTGCATCCTGTGTCCTGTATCGTCGGATGCGCCGTCAACGGTTTGCTTTGGTTTGTTTATGGCGACCAAGACCAAGACACTGTGGCAACCCGCGACAAATGGCCAATGGCCCCCAGCCTTGCTTGGGCTGTCTGCGTCAGGCATCAGCCATCTCATGAACATGCAACGTGCGGCGCGGCGGCTCGCTTCACGGCCGACTGGAATCGATGCGCGGGCGAACAGGGCGAACAGGGCAATTTGGACGAACCAAACTGTCAAGGCATGCAGCCACCGGGCATGAACATGGCTGAGTGCATGAGGGCGGTTGCCCCTGCAACGGTGTTGACTTCGGCGGGGCCGCAGCCCAATGACACGCATACGCACGCACCAGGACAGCCTTGGATGTTCCTTCCCCACCCCTAGCTCGCTCGCTCCTTCCTGCAGCCTCCGATTTGGATCGTACTGCGTAGACACGATTGCGAGAGAGCAACGGTCAGCCACAAACAGGCTTGCCTGCTTCCTGCTTCCTGCTTCCTGCTTCCTGATTCCTGCCTCATACTTCTGGCGTTCTGCCTCCTGCCTTTCTGCCTGCCTTCGACTTCCTGCCTCGCTCCGTCGTCGACTGCCAGACGTCGCTTGGGCACCCTCACATCCAACATTGATTCCCCCCCCCCCCCTTTCCCCCTCAGCGAAGCCATTGCTGTGCTGTTTTGTCCATCACCCACCCGCTGCTAGTCGTGCGGCCCCTTCGATTTTGCCCTTTTTCGCGAGCGGAGTCGACTTGGAGTGCCCATTAAATAAATCTTCCTAACCACATCCGCGCCGTTTGTCCGTCCAGTCTCGTCTATCCATCGGACCGAACCTGAACACAAATCTATCAATATCAATTTTCGCACTTGATACGACTGATTCTCCATCTATCGCGCACGGTCTCTCTCTCGCTCTCTCGCTCTCTCTTTTTTTCTCACATCTCAACATGGCGAGCTTCATGTCCAACTTCTTCCAGGGAAGCAAGGACAAATTGGCTGGAGACGCGTCCACTCGTCCCATGACCCCGACCAAAAAGGTCAACAACAATAGCTTCATCAACCCGCCAAGCACACCACTAGGCAGTCCAAGCAAGAAGACCATCCCCCCCGGCGCCCATGATCTGCCCACCGCCTTTGACAGCGCCATGTCGCTCAATTCCACAGCCCTCAATACGCCCGTCAAACTCGCTCGTCCTCAGTCTGTCATCACCCCGCTTTCCCCTGGTAGAGCCAACGCCCAGCCTCTGGACGAGTCGAGTGCCAACGTTGAAGAGAGCACCGTACACAAGACCGCTTCGTCCACGAGCCCCCTGAAGAAGCAGGGCCAGGAAAATACCCCTCCGACCTTCAGACTGGGATTGACCGACTCGCCCGCTCAGCACAATCACGCTGCCAGGTCTCGTCAGCAGCTCTACGCGACAAGAGATCGCCCAACCACCTCACACAAGAAGTTTAATACGTCGCGAGGCTTGACAGCCGAGGAGCGAGAGATTTTGCAGAAACCTGGTATCAAGAGACTGGTCAATGTGACGCAACTATGTAAGTGATTCGACCGTCAGCCTGCATTCTCAAGCAGAACTGCAAAACAAGATGTGTTTGACAGGACAAGAACAAAACGACATGAAGAGAAAAAGGCTGACATTTGGCCACAGATTTCTTGGATTATTACTTTGATCTCCTGACCTACGTTGGCTCGCGACAGAGCCGGCTGGCTGCCTTCAAAGCTGAATTCCCCCCGCCTCCAGAGACCGACGAACAGACTCACAACCAAATGTGGACCAAGTACACCGGACGAGAGCGAGCCAATCTCCGCAAGCGACGTGTACGCCTTCGCCAGGGTGATTTTCAAATCCTGACTCAAGTTGGCCAGGGCGGCTACGGACAGGTTTTTCTTGCACAAAAGAAGGATACCCGAGAGGTTTGCGCCCTCAAAGTCATGAGCAAGAAGCTACTCTTCAAGCTTGACGAAGTTCGCCACGTCCTGACGGAGAGAGACATTCTCACCACGGCACAAAGCGACTGGCTGGTCCGCCTCCTGTACTCTTTCCAAGACGACAAGAGTATCTATCTTGCCATGGAATACGTACCCGGCGGGGATTTTCGCACCTTGCTTAACAACACAGGTGTTTTGTCCAACCGGCACGCGCGATTCTACATTGCCGAGATGTTTTGTGCGGTCAACGCCCTCCACGAGCTCGGCTATATTCACCGAGATTTGAAGCCCGAGAACTTTCTCGTGGACTCTACGGGACATGTCAAACTCACCGATTTTGGCCTCGCGGCTGGTGTTTTGGCTCCTTCCAGGATCGAGTCCATGCGAGTCAAGCTAGAAGAGGCGTCGGAGACGTCCGTTCCCTTTGGTAAACCCATGGATCAGCGAACAATTGCGGAACGTCGAGAAAGTTATCGTAACATGCGACAGAACGACGTCAACTACGCCAAGTCCATTGTGGGTTCTCCCGACTACATGGCCCCCGAGGTGCTGCGAGGAGAAGAATATGACTACACGGTGGATTACTGGAGCCTGGGCTGCATGCTTTTTGAAGCCCTCACCGGCTTCCCGCCCTTTGCCGGAGCCACACCCGACGAGACGTGGCGAAACCTGAAGCATTGGAAGGAAGTTTTGAAACGACCAGTCTGGGAGGACCCCAACTACTTTCTCAGCAACCGAACCTGGAATTTCATCACGACGTGAGTAGAAGAAGAAGAAGAAGAGAAGGAAAAAAAAAAAGAAAGACAGGTTGAAATACAGTGATGAAAATGCTGACGACACCACAGATGCATCAATTCTCGTGCTCGCCGCTTCTCGAACATTCAAGACATTTATGCCCACCAATACTTTGCCGAAGTAGACTGGGAATCACTGCGCCAAACCAGAGCCCCATTTGTGCCCGAGCTGGACTCGGAGACTGATGCTGGCTACTTCGATGACTTTAGCAACGAAGCAGACATGGCAAAATACAAGGAAGTTCACGAGAAGCAGCAGGCGCTAGAAACCATGGCCGATCGTGAGGACGAAATGAGCAAGAGCCTCTTTGTCGGATTCACTTTCAGACATCGCAAACCTGCTACTGAGGACGGTGGTAGTCCTCGAAAGCGCATTCCCATCTCCGATAACGATACCTTTGGCACCATGCTTTAGGACGAGTCATGGAGCCCGAGCCGCGAATGGCGAGCGTGTGCTAACCAGCGAGTCATGCTGTAAAAAAAGGGGGACGGGCAGATGACGCAGTCTCCCGGCAGCTGGTTTATTTACTTTTTTTACGTTTTTTTTTTTTTATCTTTCTTTTGTTGTTTCTTCTTTTTCTTTGTTCCCCACACTTTATGGGCAACTTCTAATTATGTGGCGAGAAAGAGCTTTTATGGGGCTGGATTGCGAGGCGAAGACCAAGGTGAGGGTTAGAGGATGCACAATGTATACTTTTTATGTTTTATTTCCACTGGTCAACGCACCGAAAAGGGACGAGGACCAAGTTCAGTATACATGGATGAAGGGCTGGGTTGCAATGTTGGCCGGACCAACAGTGTCACGCAACTGAGGTTCAGATTGTCACTAGTATGCGACTTTCTATTTATTGGTCTCTGATGTAGCCCACACTGGAGCCAACACTCTTTTTCTTTTTTTATTGTCTTTGCGGGGTAGAGGAGCCTTGTTGGCGTGGAAGGGACGTTTTTATGTCGTCTGTGTAGACATGGTTTTTCTATCATGTTTGTGCGGAGTCGTTTGTATGATTTGCATCTGCTTATTAGGCGCGCTGGGATGGAGAAGGGACGATCAAGGCGTTGATTGCCATGATTGTGTCTGGCTTTGGTCATTTGCGTAACGAGGGCCACCTAGTGATAGACTGTCTGTAGAGTTTAGTTGAACATGTGGTTGTTTGAGAGCGTGCTCCCAATGGGCGTGTTTATTGAAGTGTTGCAGGCGACATTGAATGGAAGAAATGCAAGTGAAGAGCTTGGTGGAGAAGGCATACTGGCTGGGCAAATATGCCAGACCCCCCCCCATAAAACCTTGATGAAACCCAGGCAAAGCTCCGCCTTCCCGTGGTGATTGCAAGTGTGGATAGGTAGGCACGGAGTGTATACACATCTTCTATTCCCACACTGCGCCAACTGTGTGCAGCAAAGGCATCAAGATTCCAGCCAACAACACCACCGTCGTCAGAGTATAGGATGCCATAGTATTGTGTCTGTATGCCGATACATAGAGTATGGATCTGATATCTCGACACCAAGGTGATACTAATCCTTCACATACTGCAGACTATGCCAATTCCTTTTCGACGCAACGTACACAAGACGCCGCAGATTTCATTGCATTTCATTCCATCCCATCTATCCACTACTTTGTCTTCCTTCTCTGCGCTGCTTAAAAAAGTAAGCCACCATTGACCGACAAAACGCTTCCTCCTCCACATCCCAACTAGAACCCAAGAAGAAAAAAAAAAGACACCCACAAAATTTGGATGGATGCAAGACATGGTGACAATGGAAAGATTCGTGCCCAAGAAAGATGCACCCAAGAAAGAAAAGAGGAGGAAAAAAAAAAAAAAAAGCC
>SRPW01000125.1:0-38424 GCA_018360225.1 Claviceps pusilla | reverse complement strand
ATAATAATAATAATAATAAAAAATAAAAATATAGAAATTAAAATAGAAGTAAAAATAAAGAAAAGAGTAAATATAAATATAAATATAAATATAAATATAAATATAAATATAAATATAGATATAGATATAGATATAGATATAAATATAAATATAAATAGAATATTAAATTAAGAATATATATAAGCTATAGAAATAATACTAAAAAGAATATATAATAAATAAAGAAAAAGAGCTATTAATAATAAATAATTAATAATAAATAATATATAATTTATAATATATAGTAAATAATATATAATAAGTAATAGATTATAAAGAATATATAATAAATAATATATAATAATTATAAATTTAATTATTTATTTAATTTTCTATATAGGAAACCCTAGACTAGTTACTAGTAGAGAGAAAAACCTATATAATTAATTATAAAGAAATATTAAATTCCTTTTTTTTTAGCCTCTCTCTCTTTAGCTTTTTTAATGTAAGTTTTTTAATTTTAGCTTTTTTTAATATAAGCTAAGTACTTAAAATTTATAATTCTTTTTTCTTTATTTTAAGATTAGCTTTTTAAGTATTAAAGGGTTTTTAAAAGTTCTTATAAGTAATTAAAAATTAATTATAAATTTATAAAAATTAAAAAAGTAATATATTTAATAAAGCTAAAAAATAATACTAAGTTAGTATAACTATTTCTATACTTTTTATTTAAGCTTAATAATAAATTATTAAATAAAATTATAAAGCTAAAAATAAAGCTTAATAAAAAGTTAAAGTTAATATTAAAATTATTTTTTACTTTAAAGCTAAATATAATAGCTACTATAGCTACTATAACTTATTTATATTTTTATAATCCTTTAAATATTAGTAAGAAATTAATAAAAGATTAATATAAAATTATTTATTTTTTCTTTAAAATTTAGTAAAAAATCTTCCCTTTATTATATTATTTTAATAATTAACTTAAGTATTAAAAAATATAGTAACTTTAATTTTAGCTAATAAATTATAATTATAATATTTATTTCTAAATAAAATAATTAGTAATACTTATAAATAATTATTAATTTATTAAATATTATTTATATTTAAATAACTTTAAGTAAAAAAAAGTAATAGCTACTATACTTAAAAAAAATCTTATAAAGTTACTTAATATAATTTAAGTAATTTATATAGTTATTTTATTAAATATTTTATATATTTAAGTAACCTTTATAAAGCTTAGTAATTATAATAGCTTACTATTTATATTAAGCTTAGTTATAAAGCTTTAAATAATTTAAAATAAATTAATAAGGAATTTATAACTTAAAAATAATTACTTATATAAAGATAGTAAATTAAAAGCTTTATAATAGCTAAAAGTAAATAAGTAGCTTAATAAATTTTTTATAGTTTATTATAAGAATTTATTATTTAACTTTTTAATAAATTAAATTATTTAATTTAAAAAATAAATAATTAATAATAAATTAAAAAGTAAAAAAAAGAATATAACTTATAAATATCTTTAATAAAGTATATATAATATAATTAAATACTTTTAAAAGTATAAAAAAGAATATTATAATATTTAGAATTAATATTAATTATAAAATATTTTAAAAAAACTAGAAATTAATATTTAATTAATAATAAATATATTAATAATTAATTACTTATTATAAATATAAACTATATTTTAATTTAATATAATATTATAAAAGCCTTAACTATAAATATAATATTAATAAATTTAAATATTATATATAGTTTTTAAGTATTAAAAAACCTTAAAATATATAATATAATAAGTAATATTACTTTAAGCATTAATAATAACTTAAATAAAAAGTATTATTAAAATTAAAAAATTAATAAATAAATTTATAAGTAATTAAAAAATAAAAAATATACTTAATTTAGCTTTATAATTATAAGTATTTTAAATAATTTTATTTATTTTTAGGTTTTTAAAGTATTTAAAATTTATATTTACTTAAAAGTTTTTAAAATTAAGTTTTTTAAATAGCTTAATTTATTTTTTAAAAAATATAATTATTAATAAATTAATATTATTATTTTTAAAGATTTAAATATACTATAAATAATTAATAAATATTTTTATAAGGTATTAAAAATTACTTACTTAATTATTATTATTTTTATACTTTAAAAAATACTTAAAGTAAATAGCTAGCTTTATATTACTTAATAAATTATAAATTAATTTATACTTTTTAAGGAAATATCTAAGCTTATTATTATTAGTTAAGCTTAAGTATAACTTAGTAATAAATTTTATATTAAAA
Source organism: Claviceps pusilla (assembly GCA_018360225.1). Lineage (NCBI taxonomy): Eukaryota > Fungi > Ascomycota > Sordariomycetes > Hypocreales > Clavicipitaceae > Claviceps > Claviceps pusilla. Next base: position 36,127 of record SRPW01000125.1, on the reverse strand, counting down.
TTCTTCAATATATCTTTAAAAGCTAAGAAATTAAGCTATATATTTAATATTATTAATTAAAAAAGTAAAAAAAAATATTAAAAAAAAATATATAATTTATTTAAAGTATTTAGCTTTTATTATTCTTATCTTAAAGTATTTTATAATTAATTTATAATATATTTAAATATTTTTTTTTAAAAAAAAGAGTAAATAAGTATAAGTATTTTATAACTAAATTATTATATAAAAAAATAAGTTTTCTTTAAAAATAATAAAGTTAAATTTAACTTAATAGCCTTTATACTATACCTTACCTTTTTTAAAATAAAGGTATATAATATTTAAAAAATAATTAATAAATAATTTATAAGTAATAAAAATAAGTAAATTTCTTATTATATTTAGTTTTTTTTAAATTTATTTTTATAATAAAAAAATAAGTTTTATTTATTTAAAGTAAATTAGAGTTATTAATTAATTATTATATTATATTAATAAAAGGCTAAAATTCTATTAAAATTAAAGAGCTTTAGTAGCTATTATAATATTAAAAAGTTTTAATATAATAAATAAAATATATTTTACTTATTATTATAACCTAAAAAGAATTAATTAAAAATATATAAAATATCATTTAATAATTAATAATAACTTATATTATAATTTAATTTAATAATATAAAGCTTATAAAGGTAAGATTTTATAATATTAATTACTTTTATATAGAAAATCCCTTTTTAGTATATTAAAAGCTATAAATAAATCTAACTATATTATATTAATAAAAATTATTTTAAAAATAAAGTATTTTAATAAAAGTACTTATAATATTACTTTTCTTTTAATAAAAAAAATATATAATTTATTAAAAATCTTTTATTATTAGTTTTAATAAGAAAAGGTTACTTTATTATAAGCCTAATTTTTAAACTTAAACTTTAAGTATTAATAATATTTAATTTTAAAATATTAATATTAGTATATATTAATAAAAATAGATTTTAAAAATACTAAAGTTATTAAGAATTTTAAATTTTCTTTTTTTAATAAATACTAAATGTATTATAAATTAGTTTTTTTTTAAAAAAAATATTAATATAAAATATTATATAACTTACTATAAACTAAGGTATTTTATACTAAGCTTTAGTTAAACCCTTAGTAAGAATTAAATAAGTATAGCTAAAATTAAAGGTTTTTAGCTAATTAGAAATAATAAGTAAATAATAAATTATAATTATAGTAATTATATTTTTTTAAATAGAATTTTAATAAAATTAAAAGGGATTTATAAATAAAATAACTAATATAAAAGTAATACTTATTTCTTTACTATTTATAATATTTTATAAAATATTAATAAGTTATTAAAAATAAAATAAAAATTATATATATATTTTATTAAGTTTTAATATATTTTATAGAATATTTAAATTTAGATTAAAATCTTTAAATACTATATTTTAATTTATATTATTATTAATAAAATTACTAATAATAAAGGAAATAATATTAATATTAAGATTTTTAAATATAATAAATATAAAATTTATTTTTAATAAAGAAATAATTAGTTTTTTAATTTATTTTAAATTTTTTAAATTTTTTTTTCAATTTTTTTTAATTTTTTTTAATTTTTTTAATTTTTTTAATTTTTTATAATTTTATATAAAAAAATAAAAAATAAAAAAATAAAAAAAGTAATATATAATAAATTAAAGTATAATAAATTATAAATAGTTTTTTTTTAATTTTTTTTAAATTCTTTTTAATTTTTTTTAATTTTTTTTAATTGTTTTTAAATTTTTTTTAATTTAATATAAAATAAAATAAAAGAAAACAAAATAATATAAAAAAATAATATATAAAAAAGTAAAATATTATAAATTATTAATAGGTTTTTTTTTAAATTTTTTTAATTTTTTTTTTAATTTTTTTTTATTTTTTTTTTTTTATATAAAATAAAAAAAAAAGAAAAAAAGTATAAAAAAGTAATATATAAAGAAATAAAATATAATAAATTATTAATAGTTTTTTTTTAGATTTTTTTAGATTTTTAAAAGTAATAAATAAAGGTAAAAATATTATTATAAAAAGTAGTATAATAATTAATTATAAATTAATTCTTAAGTTAAATATATATACTTAGTAAAATTTTTATATAAAGGAGGTATATATATATAACTATATATATAATTATATATATATAGCTCTAATTAATTAATAATTAATTGTTAATTAATTAGAGCTTACCTAAGAGTTAATCACGTGCCCCGCGCAAAACGGGTGGAGCAACTCTCAGGTGAACTAGTCGAACAACCCTCATGTTATCTGTAGCCTCGCATCTCATCGCCCGAACCCCCACGAATATGATTTGCAAGGATAGATCCTTGCCTAAGCGCATGATGAATGGCGGGAGTGGCCATCGAGATTGAGCTATGAGCGTGGTGGGTTGATAGCTCTTGCGGCTCGTCTAATCGTAAAGACACTCAACCTTGTATAGCCCTGACCGGTCTTGATGCGGCTTGCTTGGTCCTCTCAGCGGTTGCTATCCTGGCTGGCCAGGTCTGGGGGAGAGATGGGGGGTGGGGAGGGGTTGACAGCAATAAGAAGGCCGAAGCTTCGCTTAGAGTTGTTCTTCTCCCCATTCCCTCTGGCATCTCACATCCACCATCAAATTGCAACCTTTTACTTTCAAATAATCCAGCATGGCACTTCCTAGCAACCTCAGTCCTCCCTTCATCCATGGGCCACTCTCCCCACAATTGTCTCTCCTCGACCTTATCTTCCCGGGTTTCACCAACACCACCAATGCCGCCAGTCAGGCGCTCAGTGGCAGTCTGACCGGCTACTATCAATTGATGTGCCTGTTTGCGTTAGCTGCATTCTTGGAGCCCTATATGCTGCGAGTGAAAGATTGGTTCATCGACCATCGTAGTAAGTGATCAAATGCATACTTCTATATCTTAGGCTAACCATTAAAGCATCAACAATCCATATTCAACCTTCAGACGAGACTTATCATATGGTCCAAAGCTGGATATCATCTCGCGGATACGACGATACGGCTCGTTCAATTCTTGCCAAAGTCAGAACGAAGCTGAATTCAGCTAAGAAATATGACTCTCGCACCAAAAAGTCCCTCTGCTATGCTCCGTGGGAAGGCTCGTTTGTCTTTTGATACAAGAAGAATCTGCTTTACTACCAGACCAAACTGGTGGATAACGGCTTCCACAAGGAGGAGCGGATTTTCATCAGTTGTGTTGGGCGATCGCGTATCTTGAAGGATCTTCTGGAAGACTGCCGACTTAGATACCTCGATGAATTAAAGAACAAGACGACCATCTTTGGACATCGTGATGAGTACTGGAAGAAGGAGAAATCAGTGATTCCGCGACCTCTATCGTCAATCATACTGGGCGCAGAAGAGAAAGAGCCTTTGATCAAGGACATTCCAGATTTTTTAGATCCTGACACCAAGCGTTGATACTCCGAGCATTCAATGCCCTACAAACGAGGATACCTCTTACATGGCCCCCCCAGAACTGGGAAGTCTAGTTTCAGCTTATCGATTGCGAGCGAATTGGATATGGACATCTACGTCGTTAGTATACCCAGCACAAACGACCAAATGCTGAAGAACCTGTTCGCCGCACTACCAGATAGATGCGTTGTCTTATTAGAGGACATTGATGCAGCAGGTGCGGCATGTTCCAGGGAGCCCAGTGCAGAAGACTCCGACAGCGATGTAGGCACGAAGACCCAAAAGAATGGTGTGACACTTTCAGGGCTACTCAACGTGCTCGATGGTGTTGCATCTCAGGAAGACCGGGTCCTTGTTATGACAACCAACCATCCCGAGAAGTTGGATCAGGCGCTCATAAGACCAGGTCGGGTTGACAAGAAGGTTGAGTTTCAGCTTGCTGACAGAGGCATCGCCAAGGAAATCTTTCAATTTATATTTAGCCGGGCTGACAAGAAGGTTGAGCACATCAGTCAAGAGAAAGAATGCGGAGAAGTGGGGAGTCATGCGGATGAGTTTGCCACGACTTTACCGGAGTCGGAGTTCAGCCCCGCGGAGATAATATCGTACCTCCTGCCTTACAGGTTTTGCCCGGCAGCTGCTGCAGCAAACTGCAGCCGATGGGTTGCTGAACTCCGTCAGGAGAAGCAAAGAAAGAAGAGACGTCTGGATGGTTGAGATTGAAAGCAAAGCCTACAGGGTCTAAAGAGATGTTGCTAAATCAGTGGGGAGGGAACTGAATGGAAAAGGGATGAACGATGAAGGACCGTATTTTTATGAATTGAGACAGGCTTGGGAAGACGTTGTGTGAGGGAACTGTTTGTTACTGTTGGTTATTATTTCTCGTATCTGCTTTCTTGTTAGTTCAGGATCATGAGTCCGTCCATTCTTTTAATCTACACAAGTTCTTAGGTTCAAAATTGATAAGCCATGATCGATGTGGTGGTCACTGCGACTCGCATCAGTTGGCTCCGGAAACAGGGTTGCAGCAACGTTTAGCTCTGAACTATATACAGGGTAGGTGAACTGGCGCACAAAATTAACAAATGACCTCGCGGTCGTGTCAGTCAAAAGCCAGCGTGCCCCTCTGTTCGTTAATGTACTTGACGAGTAATGGTAGGTGGTGGTGGGATCCGCTTTAGGTGATGTAATTAGGGATGGAATGGAAAATGTCCAAAAATAGACTTCCTGCCGAAACTGTGCCTCACACACAGTATTGCAGAGTATTGCTATTCGTGCGGCCAAAAAATGCTATTCGTGCGGCCGCTCCACCCTACTAGCCGCTTTCGGATTAACTACTTTTTTCCCAGACCCCCCTAGCTATTTTACACTATAGCGTATGGATTCTTTAGAATTATTAAGGTAACTAATTAAGGCATAAATATACTAGAATTTTAACTATAGCGCCTAGCAAATTTGCTTAAAAACGCATTTTTTAGTGTTTTTTTAAAAAGTGTATATACTTATTAAGGCTAGTTATAGGAGATAGCGTAGTAGAGTGAGGACTAAGACATAGAGTATGCACTATAATATAGCTACTAGGTAGGGGGTAGTGCTTAAAGGTATAAATCTCTACCTTATTATATAAATATTCTCTCTCTTTTTTTTATATACCTCTTTAATATATTACTAAGTTATAATAAGGTTATTATATACTTTACTTTTTTATACTTACTTTAGGCCTTTATAAAACTATTTATATATTCTTTATATAAGTAATTATAGCTATAAATAATTATAATAAAATACTTTTTTTTATAATTATTTTAATTATAATTTTATAAATAAGTTATTATTATTTTACTATTTTTTTTAAAGTTATTATAATATTTTACTTATTTTTATATAAAATACATTATAGAGTAATTTATATTTTATTACTTAGCTTTAATATTTATATTTAATTATAGTGCTATATAAAGTATATATAATTAATTATATAACTATATTACTACTATATTACTTATTAAAGGTATTATTTTATACTTTTTTTTATAATTATTTTTTATAGCTTTATAAATAAATTATTATAAGTTTATTACCTTTATAAAACTATTATAATATTTTATTTATTTCTTTATAAAGTATATTTATTATTATATAAAGCTTATTTAAAAATACCTTTATTTTTTATTACTTAACTTTATAGCTTAAGCTAAGTTATAATATTATATTATATATACTTAATTAATTATATAACTATACTACTACTATATTACTTACTAAAGGTATTGTTTTATATATATTCTTATTTACTAGCCTTTAGTTATTATATTATAATATTATTTTTTAGCTTTATTTTTATTTAATTGTACTTTATTTTTTCTTAAAAATTATAATAATATAGTAATATACTTACTAAGTAATTTAATTTACTTTTTTTTATTTTTTTTATTATATATACTTATTTTTAATTTATTAAAGTAGTTAGTATTACTTTATTTTATTAATTTAATAGTATAAATAAACTAGCTAAAAATAAAAAATAAATATAAAAAATAGCTATAATACTATAGCTAGCTTTATATATAATTATTATAATATACTTAGTTTATTAAAAAGTAATTAATATTACTTTATTTTAGTATTTATAAAGTAAGAGTAAGCTATTTAAAAGTAAAAAGAAATATATAAAAAAGCTATAATAATATTACTAGCTTTTTATATAATTATTATAATATATTTAATTTATTAAAAAGTATTAATATTACTTTATTTTAATATTTATATAGTAAAACTAAGCTATTTAAAAATAAAAAAAAGTATAAAAAAAGCTATAGTAATACTACTAGTTTTTTATAGAATTATTATAATATATTTTATTTATTAAAGATAGTAAAGGTTTTTATTATTTTATTAATTTAATGGTAAAAGTAAGCTATTTAGTAATAAAAAAAGCTATAATAATATTACTAGCTTCTTATATAATTATTATAATACCTTTAATTTATTAAGTTATATAAAAGAATAGTTTATTATAAATAACTTTCTTTTTTTTAAGGTTTTATTATTAAGTTAAAGGCTTACTTTTATTATTATAGCTATTAATAGCTATTAATAAGTAGCTAAGCTACTACTACTATACTATAATTTACTAATTTAAGTGCTTTAACTACTTAGCTAGAATTACTTTTATATATAATAGCTTTATTTCCCTAGTTTTTAAATAACTATAAAAGCCTTCTCTCTCTCCTCTTTTTTTATACCTTTTTTTTCTAATAACTTTATATTAATTATAAGTTTTTCTTTATAGCTAGCTTTTAGTAAAGTTACTAATCTTTTTTTTTACTCAAATTTTCTACTAACTTTATTTATTTAATTACTCTTTATTAGTTTACTGCCTATCTTTACTCTTATAAATAGCTTCTTTTTTTCTTTTTTTTTAATAAACTTTCTATAAGTTTTTTAGCTACTTTTCTATCTTTTAGCTACAAACTTCTAGCTAGTTTACTATAGCCCTTAAAAATTAAACTTCTTTAATAAAGCACTATTACTATATTGTGTTATAGACTGGCCTAGAAGGCATCTGCGATTTAGCGTTCATAGTATTACTATTAACTATAAGGAAATTAGGAAGGAACCCTAGCATTACTCTCCTACCTTTTATTAGGTATAGACTTATAGGTAGGGCTAGCCTTAATAGTATATAATACTCTATCTCTCTATCTTTACTATATCTTTAATAAAAATCTAAGTATTTAGCTTAAATTTATTATATAGCTTTTTATTTATAAATATAATAATATTATATTTTAATAGAATTAGCTTATATTAATAAAAGTAAAAAAGTATTTACTTAAGTTATTTTATATAGCTATTTATAAAATATAAATTATTTACTTCTTTATTAAATATTAAGTATATATATAAGTAATTAATTAATAATAATAATATAAAGCAAGTTTTTAAATTACTTAGCTAAGTATTTTATTATAGCTAAATAAAAAATATATATATATAATATTTTATTAAAATAAATAATAAAGTAATTGTTTAAATTATTTACTTTAATATTTTAAGCATAAAAAGGTATTTGTTTTTCTTTTATTTAATATTTTTTAGCTTTTTTATTTTATTTATTATATTTATAAAGCTATTTTTTTATACTTATTTCTTTACTTTTTAAATTTTCTATTTCTTTTATTTTATTTTTATAAGTTTTTACTATATTTTATACTTTATTATTTTTACTTTTTTAGCTATTAAACTTTATAATATATTTTAAAGTTTATTATAAAGTATTTTATTTATTCTTTTTTTATTAACTTAAAGCTTTTTATTAAATATTTATTATTACTATGTTATTATTTTTTTCCTTTATTTAAAAAAGGTTAATATATTATTAAATACTATATAATAAAAAGTAACTTTAATAATAAGTTATATATCTTTATTACATTTATAAGCTTAAAGATATAATATATTTTTTATTTTATATATATTACTTATAATAAGTTTGTTTAGCTATATATTAAAGCTAAAAGATTTTTATAAGCTATATTATGTTTATTATTATATTTATAAATATTACTTAAACTTTATAGTATAAGTTTCTATACTATATTACTTTCTTTATAAAATAGTTAGTATTTTTTATGTTAATAAAGTTATTATATAGCTATATATTCTTACTTATAATATACTTAATAAAAAAAAGGAATATATAATTTTAATACTTTAGTTTTATACTTTTAAGTATTATTTTCTTAATACTTTAAATAATACTTATAAGCTTATTTATATTATTATAGCTTTAAAGTTTATTTTTTTTACTATTATTACTACTTATTATAAATAAAATATAAGCGTTATTATATTTAAATAAAACTAAGGTAGCTTTAGTAAAGCTACTTTTTATTTTTTATATATTATTATAATATAAAATAATAATAAATTATTTACTAATTCATATACCTTTATTAATTATATAAATATATTAGCTATTTAAACTCTTTTTAATTAGCTTAATTTTAATAATATCTTTAGCTTTAATAGTTATTTAAAATATAATTAAAAAAAAGTAATAAGAAAATATTTAAAATAAGCCTTAAGTTCTTTAAAGTATTTAAACTTTAAAGTTTATTTATATAAAAAAAAAGCATAATATAATTAAAGTTATATATTATTAAAATTTAAATAAAATATTCTTTATTACTTTATTAAACTATTATTATAATATATATTACTTTATTATACCTTAAACTTAATAAAAGTAGCTATATTTATTATATTTTTAAAAAGCTTTTAAGTTAGCTATATATATTTATATTATTTAATTAATATATTTTATTATTTATTGTATTTTTATATATTTATTATTATTAATATATTCTTTACTTTATATTTTAATAACTTGTTTTTAAATTTATTATATACCTTAATTAAAGCTAAGTAATGATTTTATAAGACTTAAAAAAAATAAATTATTTAATATTTTCTTTATTAAATTTATATAAAAAATTAAGTAAATACTACTTAAAATATTTAGGTAAATAATTAATAAAATAAAAACCTTTAAAATAATATACTTTATTATTACTTAATTAAGTTTTTTTACTTAGCTATTGTCATAGACTAGCCTAGATAGCTGCTATAATCTAGTGTTAATAAAGTTATTATTATTTATAAGGAGAAAGGAAAGACTACTATCTCTCTTTACTATATATTTATTTTATATATAATATATATTTATAGGGTTTACTTTATAGGTATAATAAGTTACTTTATATACTTCTTTTTTACTTTACTAAAAATTAAAGCTTTTAGCTTAAATTTATTATATAGCCCCTTACCTTACTACTTTTTAGCTATTAAGTAATTAATAAATATTTAAAATATAATAATAATATTATAATATTAGTAATATAATTTACTAAGTGAAATAATTTATTTTAGCTAGTTATAATTAAGTATTTAGTATTAATAATATAAACTTAAAAATAGAAATTTAAAATTCTAAATTAGCTAGCTAATTATATTTAAGGTACTAGCTATAAATCTTCTCCTTAGCTTTTTTATATTTATAAATATAATTTTATTATTATTTTTTTATTAAAACTTTATATATTTTAAGTCTTTTATTTTAATACTTATTACTTTTTATTTACTTTTTATTATTATTTATACTCTTTTTATATTTATTTATTAAAACTTAATAAAAGATTTATTATTAGTACTTATAAAATTTAAATAATAAGCTTTTTTATTCTTATTATTTTAATTATATTAAAACTAAGTATAATAAAATTATATTTATTATTATTAAAGCTTTTATTTTTATTTTTAAATAATTATTATATTTTAAGCTATTATAAAGTAAAAAGTAACTTAAAAAATAAGTTATTTACCCTTATTAATCTTAACTAGCTAAATATTTAGTGCTTATTTTATATTATATAATAGTAAATAATATCTTATTTTTATATATATTAAGCCTATAATACTTTTATAAAAAGTATTAAAGAAGAAAGATATCTTATATATTAAATACTATTATATTTAATTAAAGTTTTACTCTTTATTACTTTATTTATATAATAATAATAGCTCTTTATTATAATAAAGTTATAAAAGTACTTTATATTTTTATTTATAATATTTTTAATAAAAAAAAGGTTATTTTAAATAAGCTTTTAAGGCTTTATATAATTATTTTATTATTACTTTATATATTATAAAGAAGAATACTATACTTATTATTATTATTAGTTTCTTACTTATACTTTCTTTTTAATAATTAAAATAATTTTAGTTTCTTATTAATTTTATTATAATATATATATTAAAAACTAATACTAATTATATTAATACTTAGTTATCCATAGTATAGTATTAGGTTAGGTAATTAATACTTATATAGTAGAATTTATTTACTTAACTTTAATTATATTAGCTTATTTTATTATTTTATTTAATATTATATTTTAAAGAGTAAGTATATATATTTATACTATTTATTTTTATATTATTAAGTATATTACTATTTTTTAGGTTTTTTTTTAAAGAATTTTAATAGCTATTATTATTTTAATTTATTATTACTATACTTTTTTTTATTATTATTATACTACTTTTTATTAGTATTATATTATTACTTATTATTATTTAGCTTTTAATATTTTTATTACTTTTAATTAAGCTACTTTAAAATTTCTTTAGCTTTAAGCTATAAAAGATTAACTTATTTTTTATTAACTAAAAATTACTTTTTTTACTTTTTTTTAGCTTAATTTTTAAAATTATATTATTTAAATATTATAAATATAATTATTTAATTATTTTATTTATTTTATTTAAAAATAAGTAATAATAAAGTATAAAAATATTATAATTAAAATAAAGCTTATATAAAGCTTTATAATATTTAAATTCTTATTAAATAATATATTATATAATATTAAATAAAAATTATAATATATTTATATTAAATTATTATTAAAATATATATTATTTTATTATAATTTAAATTATATTAAAGCTTTAATATTTATTAACTTTTAAAATAATTTATATAATAGTTATATAGAATAAATTTATTTTATTAATATATTATAATAATTATTATAATATTTAATATTTTTTATAATAAAAATAAATTTAATTTAATATTTATAAAATATATTTATATTATTATTTTAAAGTTAAATAAAGCTTAATTAAAAATTAAATAAAATTTTAAAAATATATTATTTATTATATATTTTATTAAATTAATATAAAAAATAAAATATATTATTATTATTATTATTATTATTACACTAGTCAGGCTTGTGAGCCTAATACTAGTACCTCCGCTACTTAAACTATATAGGAAAAACCCTAGTATAGGGAGGAAAACCTATATATAACCTTTTTCTATATTCTATAGTAAAGCTATAGTAGCTCCACGCTGGTTTTAATTATAAGAAGTAGTGTGCTGCTAGCTAAACTTAACTAGTATTATAAGAGAGTGTATAGTGTAAAACCAGAATTAGACTAGGTTAGTAGAGGCGTAGTAATAATGTAGATTACTCTTAGGGGTAGTTTATAATTTATAGTAAGTTGCCTTAAGCGCTTAGCCTATCTTTTATATTAGTCCCTAGCTAATTCCTCTAAGTTACTACCCTCTTACTTAAAATATTCCTTTAGCTTCTATACCTTTATAGTATTAGCTACACTAGCTAGTAGCTAGCTATTATTAGACTAACTATTAGCTATTTATTAGTTATATAATAAAAAGAGAAAGAAATACTATATTTACTCTTTTCTCCTTATTTTTAAGCTTTTCTTTTCTTTCTTCTTTCTTTATTTATTACTTTTATTATAAGTATACCTTTATCTCTATTTTTATAGTAGTACTACCTTATTACTGCCCTAAACTAACTATAGTATTATTAAAAATGCTACCTACTTTTATAATAAAATTAATTCTTACACTTAGGGTAAGTACTAATCCCTTCCTAACACACTACTACTACTAACCCTTATATAGCTAAGCTAATTATAGACCTAGCCCTATAAAGCTTACTTAATATAAGCTAAAAATATTAAAAAATAGTAGTATAGCACTAAAGGTTAGTGCTCCTTTCTAACCTATACTACTCCTATTACTAATTTAAGTAAGTACTAATAGTATATACTTTAAGTATATAAAAGTAAAAAAGATTTATTTAGGCATAAGTATTATATTTATTATTTATATTAGTAGCTAGGCAGTAGCTAATTAGTTCTATAGCTAAATCTAAATATTATATTATACTAAGAGGCTATTAAATAAGTTATAAATATATAAGACTTTTATACTTTTAGAGAGTTTATTAATATAAGTGTAAGGTAGCTAAAGTATAGTTTTACTGTAATACTAATGTAATACTAATATATAGCTAGGCTAAAGAGTATAATATTACTTAGAAAGAGGTAGTTTAACTTATAAAGTAAGTAGGCTTATTTACTAATATAGTAATATAGGTTAGTAGCGGTGCTATAGTAGCCTTAGCCTTAACCTTAGTTAAGGGTAAGCTATTACTATAGACTTACTATATTACTAATATACTAAAGAACCTAAATAATATTCTATAGAATAAGCTTACTATAATTACTATATAGGGCTATATAAAGAAGGTAGTAGAGGAGAAGAAGGAGGTAGAGAAGAAGGGGTAGGGGGTAGAGGAGGAGAAGGGGGAGCTAAAGGCTAAGGGGGTATAGGCCTAGGGCTAGTGTAGGCACGCTATACTTGTTTTTTATTTTCTTAGCTACTATATTTATTTTTCTTTAAGAATAAATTATATATTCTAATAATCTATGCTAGCTATAATGTCTATATAGCTTCCTACTGCCTTTATACCTAAGCTACACTAGGTGCTATATAGTACTAAGTCCTTAATATCCTTAGCCTATTAATTTTATAAGCTTTTTATAAGCTAAAACTAAGGGATATACCTTATTAATATAAGCCACTTAGTAAGTGTAGTTGCTAGCTTATTATTCTCTAAAGCCTCTTTAACTTTACACTAGTTTTATACTAGGTATGTGCTTATATTAATAGGGTAGAGATAATTAAAATTTTTATAAAATAGTAAAACATAGTAGTAGTCTTTATTATTAGCTTAGTAGCTATATATTAGTAATTCTACCTTAGGAATATATTAGCTAAAAAGGAAGGTATTAAGTCTAATTTATTTTATATATATTTATATAAGCGCTATGGATTTATGCTTAGTTAGGCCTAAGTAAAGGCAAACTACTTTAGTAATAAAAGTAAAGCTAGGGTTAAGCTTTACTGCTATATAATTAATATAAGTTTAGTATGCCTATATAGTAGTTCTTTCCTAATACTAATAGTCTTTTTATTCTAAAGTAAGTGCTTTAGTTAGGGATAGTTTTAGTAGGTGGTTATAGGGCTAGTTTAGGAATAGTATATAGTTTAAGTAGTTATCTTACTATAGCAGGCAGCCTTATCCCTAGTGTGCTAGTCTGCGTTAAAGTTAAGCTACTATTATAGCATATACACTATATATTTACTTAGCTATTCTATTAGCCTTTATTTATTAATAAAAGTATAGTAAGTAGTAGTTAAGGTAGAGGTTAATTAAAGCTATAGCTACCTTAGTTTTAACTAAGGCATACAGCGTTACCTTAAATATACTAGTTACTATTTTTAGGCACTTAGTTTGTTTAGAAATAAATGCCTTAGCTATACCCTTTACTTTACTGCTAACTTTAGTAGGGGTATAGTGTAATCCTATGCTATATATAATTATACTCTAAATAACTTATATATATAAGAGTTATATATTATATAAAGAGTATCCCTAGGTTAAAGCCGCTAGCAATGTAAGTATAAGCTACTGCTGCACTAGTTTTAATTTAACCTAACTTTAGTGTACTTTCTAGTAAAGCTTATAATAAATCTATATCCTAAGAAAGTAGGCAAACTAGACTAGTTATACTATATTAGTACTAAGTTAGACTAGTAATGTAATTATAGTGCGCTGCCTAGTAAAGTATATAAGTTTACTCTTCCCTAGATTAAACTTAAGACCTAATTCTTAGAATTAGTCTTAGTAAATCACTTAAGTAGCCTTAAGGTAATCCTATATCTCCTCCGCTATACGCCTATATATAAGTATATTTATATTATTAGAGAAGCCTATAATAAGCATAGAATATACTACCTAGAGCTTAGTATATAAAGGGGTAATATAAAGTAAGAAGAGAATAGAAGAGATTAGAGACCCTTATAGTATACCTATAGTTATAGGTAGGGGGCTTATAGATTTACTATTAAAATAAAGGTTAGTAGTATATTTAGCAGTAAAGGAGCGAGTCTATGCCACTATTTATATAGAGATCCTAGTAGCTATAAGGGTATAAGTTAGTCTTTTATAGTAAATAGTATTAAAGGCTGCTAATATATTTAGTTAAAGCAGTAACGTAATACTGCTATAGTGCTATGCTATATATACTAATTCTACTAAAACACTTAGTATAACCTTTATTAACCTATTCACTTTATTGCCTATTTATAGGTTAGGTAGTGTGCTACTTAATTTAGCTATAAAGGTAAGCTAACTTACCACTACTACCTCTAACACTTTACTAATAATACTAAGAAGTAATATAAAGCGCTAGGCCTCTGCTCTTTATTACTTTATTAGGGTCTTGCCTAGCTTATAAAAAATAATAACTTTTACTTACTAGAATAAAGCTAGGTAATAGCTAATATAGTAGTATACATTAAGTAGGTAGGTAAGGGTCCTAGCTAGTGGCTTGCTATATACTTTAAGGTATTTAGCTAAAAGTTTATTTAATTCTAGTGCCTTTTAGCTAACTAGGCTCTTAATAATACTATAGATTTTATTAGTATTAAAGTAATTTTTTAATAGAAACGTTATAGTATTAAGGCAGTTATTAAGATCCTTTAGTATATTATTAAGTTAAGCTTAGGAGGAAGGGAAAAAACAGTTAGCTAGTGTAGCTACTTTCTCTTAGTGTAACTTAGTAGTTATAGCGTCTATACCCTTACCTTAAATAAAAATAGGGATTTACTACTATTCTAGTAGTAGTTTACTATAGAGCTATGCCTAGTGTTTAAGTTTCTATAAGTCTCCTTTATAAGTAGTAGCTACTTTAATAGTAGAGCACTAGGCACTATGCCTTTTATTACTAATAGTTTAGTACTATACCTAAGCTATATTAGTAGTAAGTTACTAGTTCTCCTTAGTATAGGATATTTACTATTATTATAATGCTTTTTTAGCGTTCTAAGTGGCTTCTTTAATATAGTAGTTCTACTATAGATTTAGCTTAGGACTGCCTTAGGGTTCCCTTAAAACTACTAAGTCTATAATAAATTAAAGCTTAGCTATTATTTATTCTATATAGCTATTAATTTCTATAGGTATTTAGATTAAGGGTTTAGTAAGGTTGTAGTAAAACTATATTACTACCTTAGCTACTATAAGGTTATTTTCTATATATAACTATTTAAAATAAAGTAGGCAGTTACTATATAGCCTTAGGCTAGTATTAATATAGATAAGCTATAGAATATAGTTAGATTTAGTAAGGTCTAGGCCCCCTATAAATTTAGCTTCTATATTATAAGTAACCTAAGTATAGTTAATAGTGCTATCCCTTTTACCCTATATTCTTTAAGTTACTTTACCCTATAGTATTATAAGTTTAAGCTACTACTACATTACTATTATAAGGAGTGTATTGCTTTTTATTAAGGTTTAGCTATAATAGTCCTAAAGTAAGTAATATTAGTTAAAGTTCCCTATAAAAACACTATAGTCTAAAGGTAGGGCTACTATAAAGTTAAGAAGGGGTAATATTTAATTAAGTTTATAGGTTAGGGAATATATTAAGTAAATATAGTATTTTACTAATATTATTAAGTACTAGTCCTTACCTATATATATTAACTATGCCTTAAGCCTATACTAGTAGTTTATATAAATTATAGTATAGCTACCCTAAGTAGTAAGTTAAAAGCAGCTAAGGCTAGGGTTAGGTAGTCTACTATTTATAGTTCCTAGCTTCTATATTGCTATTATATTAGCTCTAAGTTAAGACTCTAGCACTAAATATATTAGGTAGGTTTTCTTCTATATATTCTAGTATATAACCTCTATTATATACTTTATATAATATATTAGGTTAGGCTTAGCTTGTTTAATACTATAGTAGCTATAGGTTATTAACTTAAAAAGGCCTTTATAGTAGCTTATAAGTATTATATTAATTTTAGTCTAGTGTTAGGAAGGTAGGTGTATAGCCTACTAACTTACTTCTATAGCAAAGCCTTCTATAATAGTAGGTTACTTATATCTCTCCTTTAGCTATAGCTAGATACCTTTATTTAACTATCTTTCTTTAATATAGGAGGTTTAGTAAAGGCTAGGGGCTATGCTAGGTATATAGTGTATATATAGTTCTATTATTTATTTATAACATTATATATATAAGACTATATAGGGTAAGGTCCTAAGTAGTTAATATAGCGTTCCTATATAGCTCCTAATAGCGCTAGGTATAATTATTTACTCTCCTTATACTAACTAAATACGTAGTAGCTATACCTTAAGGGCAATGTATAGTGTGTAGCTATATAGCTAAATTTAAAGCATTTAAAGCATTATTAGGAATAAATAGTATTATTATAGGGCTTAGCTTTAAATATCTTAGCTTTATAAATAATTTTAGTATAGTATAGCCTATTTACTATATTAACTCTATTAATAGTAATAATTAAGGGGGATTAGGTTATAGTGCTATATAGCTTTTATACTATAACCCTTACTAAACCCTACCTATTAGCTATAATTATATTTTAAAGAATATTATCCTTCTTTTAGTTCTATAAGTAGTATATAGGAAAGCTCTTAATAATAATACTAAATATATATTAGTTTAGCATTGCTTCTAGACTAAAAGCAGTGCTAACCTAGGCTATATTATTAGTATAAGGCTTTATAGTATCCTAGAATATAATTATAGTATTGCTACTATAGAGGCAATACACTACTATAGTAATATTAGTATTAGTAGCTTAGTTAATAATAGTAATAGTTTCTTTAAATAAGTAGTTTTATATAGCTTTAGCTATTATACTACCTTTAATAATAGTTTTATAGTAAATATAAGGTAGTACTACTACTATTATAGCCTAGATCTATTAGATAGGTAGTTAGGCAATGCCTTTAGTAGTAATACTAGCTTAGCTTAGGGCTATTATATTCTTAGTGCTAATAGCTTTTTTTACTGTTTATTTAATAACTTCTTTTAAGTTTTTAACTATAATAAGCTTATTAGGTAATAATAAGGTTAATTTTATTAATATTTTAGTGTAGATTTAAAGTGTAAGGAGGCTATATTAAGTATACATTAAGGCTATATTATTAATATAAAGGATAATATTCTATATACTCTTTAGTACTATAGTTAGTATAAGTTTAGCTATTTTATTATATTTAATAGTTAGGTAATTTAGTATTTACTTATATATAGATAGTAGTATAGAAGTAACTTAAAGCACTATTAATATAAAGCTACCCTATTCTATAAATAGGTAGTAGTAGCTCTATATAAGGCTATAATTCTTACTATTAATATTTATTAGTATTGCCTTATCTACTATACTTATACTTTAGCATTAATATGCTATTAGAGATAGAGTAAAATAGATATAGCAATTCTTTTTCTATACTTTTTAAGAGGTTTAGAGTCAGTTCTGCGTCGCTACTGCAGTGCAAGCAAATTCGCAAAAAGTAAATAAAATATATAATAAATAATATTTTTAATTTAATATTAAAAATTATTAAAATATTAAATATAATATATTTAATTTTAATTTAATTTAATTTTTTATTTAATTAAAAAAAATATAAATATTATAAAAATTAAAATAATTTTTTTTTTAATTAATATTATTTTATTAAATAATATAATTAATTAAAAAACTTTATTATTATTATTAAATAAAATTAATAATAATAAAAATAAATATTATATTTTATTTAATATATTTAAAAAATTTAATTATTTATTTTTTAAAAAATATTTAATTTTATATAAAAAGTAATATATATTAAATTAAATTAATATTAAATTTATAAAAAGTTATATATATATTAAAACTAATATTTATAAAATATAGTTATTAAAAATAAATTAATATATTAGTAAATATATTAATTAATTTATATAAATAAAAATATTATAATTTATAATATTATTTAAACTTTTTAATTTATTTATTTAATATTTTTATTAATTTAAAGATAATAAAATATAAAAATAAATTATTTAATATTTATAAAAATAAATTATTTAATATTTATAAAAATAAATATTAATAAAAAAATATTTATTTAATTTAAGCTTTAATTTAAAAAAATATTTAAAATATTAACTAAAAAGTTAATTATAAAATATATTAATATTTATAAATAATTCTTATTTAATATTAAAAGAAATTATAAAAAGCTTTAATATAAATATTAACTTTTATAAACTTTATAATAATAATAATTATATATATATTATATAATTTTTATTAATATACTTTTTTATTTATAATTATAATAAAAAGTTTAAAAAATTATATTCTTATTTAAATAATTTAATAAAAATAAGTTATAAGTTTATTAAATTAATATAATAATAAATAATATATATTATAATACTTAAAAGTAACTATAAAATAATTAAGCTTTATAAATATTAATTATATAATTATTAATTTATTAATATATAATTATTATAATAATAAATCTTTAAGTTTTTAATTAAATTTATTTTAATTTTTATTTAATATATAAAATTAGCTTAAATATTTAAATTTTAAAGGCTTTAAAAATAATTATTTATAAAAATATTAAAGCTTTATAAATTAATTATATTAATATTAATTAAAATTTAATTTTACTTTAATATTAAAATAAAAATAAATATAAAATAATTATAATAAATATATTATTAATATTAAATAAAGTAATAATTAAGTAATTATAAATTTCTTTAATTTATTTTATTTATAATAAAATAATATATTAAAGTATATTATTTAAAAGTTTAAATAATAATAAAAATAAAAATTAAAAAAAAAGTTTTTACTTAATATATTTAATATTTTAATACTTTTTAAAAGCTTATAAAATATTTTAAGTTTATATAATTAATAAAAATTATAAATAACTTAAAAATATAATAAAGCTTAATAAATTATATTTTTAAATATTAAATAATATAAAATAGTTTTTTATTATAAATTATATAATTTTATTACAAAACTATAAATTAAATAAAATAATAAGCTATTAATTATAATATATTTATTATATTATATTATAAAAAATAACTTTTAAATATTATTTTTAATATATTAGCTTTTATTAATAAAGTTAAAGTAAAGTTTTATTAAATTAAAATAAAAACTAATAAAAATATATTTTTAAAGTAGTAAAAAACTATTTAATAAATTAAATATTAAATAAATAAAATTCTTTTTTTAATAAAATTAAGTTAAAGCTTAATAAAATTTAAAATATTAATTATAGGTTTTTAATAAAAGTTTATAAAGCTTAAAAAATTATATATTTTTTATAGCTATATTAATACTTTTTATTTATAAATAATAAATACTTTAGCTAAATTTAGCTATATTATATAATTAGCTTAATTAATAAAGTTTAAGTATTTTATTTTAATTATATAAAAAATATATTTATTAAAATTAAAATATAAACGAACTTATTATAAATAAAAAAAAACTTTTTTATATACTTTATATACTCTTTGTATAGGTATATTAAAGTATTTATATAAAATACTTAGTTTATTTTAGCTATATAATAATATAATTCCTTAAGCTAAGTTTTTATTAAAGTAATAGTTTTATAAAAACAGTATAAGTTTAATATATTACTTAATTAAGTTATTTATTTATAATATTAAGGGTTTGTTATATTATTTATGTATAAATTAATATTAAAATAAATTATTATAATAAATTATAATTATTATAAACTAACTTAAATAGCTTTTATAATTTAGTATTAATAAAGTTATTATTATTTATAAAAAGAAAGAAAAGACTATTATTTTTCTTTATTATATATTTATTTTATATCTAATATATATTTATAGGGTTTACTTTATAAATATAGTAGGTTGCCTTATATACTCCTCTCCTGCTCTAGAAAGAATCTAAACCTCTAGCTTAAATCTATTTTATTTTACTTATATTAATAGCCTCTTTAAAAATATAAAGGTTTTATATATTTATAACTTATTTAATAGTTTTTAGTATAAAGTAATATTTAAATTTAGCTATAATATTAATTAGCTTTTATTTAGTTATTAATATAAATAATAAGTATAATACTTATGTTTAAATAAGTCTTTTTTATTTTTATATACTTAAAGTATATATTATTAATATTTATATAAATTAATAATAAAAGTAATATAAATTTAAAAAAAGTATAAATTTTTAATATTATAATATTATTTTTTAATATTTTTAACTTATGTTAAATAAGCTTTATAAAGCTAGGCTTATAATTAGCTTAGCTATATATAAATTAATAATAATAATATATTAAAAAAAACTAATACTTACTTTAAAATAAGAATTAATTTATTTATAAAAGTAAACAGTATTGTAAATAATACTATAATTAGTTTAAAGCAATAATAAAGTAGTATTACTATAAAAATAAGGTTAAAAATATATTTATAATAAAAATAATAAAAAAAATAAATAAAAAACAAATAGTAATAATATTTTTTTATATAACTAATAATTAGCTAATAATTAGTTTATTAATAATTAGTTATTAGCTAATATAGCTAATACTATAAAGGGATAAAAGCTAAACAAAAGTTTTAAATAAAGGGATAATAGCTTAAAAAAATAATTAAAAATTAATATAAAAAATAACTTAAGTATTTAAAGTAACTTATAATAATATATAAATTATTTTTAAAAGTAACTTATAATATTACTATACTTTTATTAACCTTATTTAACTTTAGTTATATATTATATACTTTTTTATAATATTAATTAAGTTTAGCTAATAATATACCCCTTAATATAATTAAAACTAGTATAAAGTTACTATAGCTTTACTATAGCACTTAAAATAGTTATATATAAATTTTCCTCCCTAGGCTAGGGTTTTTTCTATAAAGTTTTAATAGCTAAGGTACTAGCTATTACGCTTAGCCTAACTAGGGTAGCTATAATAATAACTATTAATATATATTAAGCTATTTTTTTAATTTCCTTAATATCATATTTATAAACTTTTATTAAAAAAAGTATATAATTATAAAGCTAAACTAACTTAAGTAATATTTAGATAAATAATTTATAGATGTTATTATTTATTTTAAATAAAAGTTATACTTTATAAATAAAAGTATATAAATAAATAAAAGTATATAAATAAATATAATAAAACTTATATAGCTTTAAATAAAACTTGATAAATAAATAAAAAATTACTATATAATTTATAATATTTTTTATTTTAATTATTATATAATAATTATATAATACTATAGTATTACTTTAAATATTAATTTATATTAAATTATATTAAATTAAGGAATATATTAAAGCTTATTAATATCTTTATAATAAATATAATTATAGTAACTATTAATTTTACTAGCTTTTTAAGCTTTAAGTAAAGCTATAAACTTTTTAATAAAAGTAAATTAAAAATAAAGCTTATAAATATTAAAAATATAATTTAAATAACTTAGGTTTTAAAAAGAATTATTAAATACTATATAGCTATTTATTAATATTTATATTATAATAATAATTATTATTTTATTGGAAATTATATATAGCTTTTTATTTATTACTTAATAAAGAAATTAAATATTAAAGCTTTAAATACTTTTAATAAAAAAGCCTTAAATAATAATAATAACTTTAGTTTAAAAAAATAGCTTTACTATATAAGTTTTAATAGTAAAGTATAAGTTAATAGTATTAGCTTATATTATACTTATAATAATAATAGCTTAAATATTTATAAAGAAATAAAATATTATATAAAAAAGTATTATCTTTTTCTTTTTTATATAATAGTTTGAAGTTTATTTATATTTAAGTAAATAGTAGTTATAACAATTATATTTCTGTAAATAAAAATATAGTTTAAAGCTTAAGCTATTAATATATTACTTTAGCGTAACTATATACCTTAATTATTACTATAATAATTATATAATATAGCTATATTAATACTTTTTAATACTTAAAAATTACTTATTAAGTTAATACTAACCTAAATAGCTAGTTATTCCTTATAATAGCTTATATAATCCTAGGTCTTTTATAAAACTATATTTTAAGACTATTATAAATAGCTTAAAATAATATTATATTATATACTATTAAATGCCTTTTTATTATTTACATATAAAGTAGCTTAGAGATTTATATCTTAAATACTTAAAAAATAGCTTTATCAGTAACTATTATTATAAAATTAATATATATAGAATTAGCTTACTATATACTATAATTAAATTAAATAACTAGTATTATATATATAAGTTTATAGGAGATTAATATTATTCTTATATTTATAATAAACCTAATAGCTTTAAAGAAAAATAAAAACCTTTTTTTTATTAAGTAAACTAATTAACTTTAAAAACTTATTTTATTATAAAAATATTAATACCTTACTTTTCTATTAAAAGTAAGCTAATTATTATAATTAATTATAATAAAATTCAATTAATAGCTTACTAAACCTATTTTCAATACTACTTTATAATCTACTTTAAAACTAATTACTAAAAATATAAAAATAAATTTTAAACTTAGTAAATAAAGGCTAAATTTAAGCTTTTTTTCTTAGTAACTATATTAATACTCTTAATTAAAAAAGTAAATAATAGGTAGTATTTTTATATAAATTATAAAGTATTAAATAAGATTATAAACTAGAATTAATATTTACTACTACCTATTAGAAAGACTTTATATTCTTAAGCATACAGCTTTTATAATTAAAAATAAACAACACTTAAGTGAAGAAGGTTTAAATAAAATATATCTCTTTTTATTCTTTTTTTAATAATAAAGATAAATTTTATTATAAACTCTTAGATTTTAATATTAACAAACAAGCTTATATTTATAAAGTATTAAAATAACTAAACCAAAGGTTTTGAAGGAGTAGCTTAGGGGGTATTAATTTAAAATAAAGTAAACCTTCTTATACAGCCACGAGCTATTACTAATAAAGAATATATTTAATTTATTATAAAGTATTTTATAAATACTTATAAATCTATAATAAATAAAGCTTTTTAATACTATAAATATAAAGAAACAATTACTTTTTATAAATATAAAGAATAAAAAAGAAAAACTTAAGCTTTTTATATTTAAATAATTAGCTTTATTAAGCTAAATATATATTTTATAGTATTAAATTCTTTATAAAGTAACCTTAAATAGAAAGAAATCCCTTAAAAATATTATTAAGTACTTAAAGATATAATTCTTACTAAGAGATATAATTATAAGGGTAAAGATAGTAATATATTATTTTATACTTTTTTAAGAAGCTAAATATATAAATTTATAACTAAACTATTAAATTAAATAAAAAAAACTTTTCGCGAATTTGCCTACACTACAGTAGCGACGTAGAACTAACTCTAAACCTCTTAAAAAGTATAAAAAAAGAATTATTATATTTATTTTACTTTATTTTTAATAGTATATTAATATTAAAGTATAGGTATAGTAAATAAAGTAATATTAATAAATATTAATAATAAAAGTTATAGTTTTATATAAAGCTATTATTATCTTTATATAAAATAAGAAAGCTTTATATTAATAATACTTTAAGTTACTTTTATATTATAATCTATATATAAATAAATATTAAACTACTTTATAATTAAATATAATAAAATAGCTAAGCTTATACTAACTATAGTACTAAAGAGTATATAAAATATTATTTTTTATATTAATAATATAGCTTTAATATATACTTAATATAGCTTTTTTATACTTTAAACCTTTATTAAATTATTAATAATATTAACTTTATTATTATTTACTAAATTTATTATAATTTAAAACCTAAATAAAGTAATTAATTAAATAATAAAAAAAGCTATTAATATTAATAATACTATAACTTTAAGCTAAGCTAATATTACTATTAAAAAAGCTACTTAATTATTTATTTAATAAACCTTTATTATAATAGTAATAATACTACTTTATATTTACTATAAAACTATTATTAAAAAATATATAATAGCTAAAGTAATATAAAATTATTTATTTAAAGAAACTTTTATAATAATAAACTAAGCTATAAGTATTAATATTATTATAATAATATATTACTTTTATAATAATAATATTATTATTATATTTTATAATATAGTAAAACCTTATACTAATAATATAGCTTAAGTTAGTATTACTTTTAAGCTAAAAATAATATTAAATTAATATATATTTAATATTATTATTAAAGGCTTTTTTATTTATTATATATAAAACTAAAAAAAAAACTATATTTTTTAAACTATAATTATAGCTAATAGCTAGGGCTTTATAAAGGTTATAGTATAGAAGCTATATAGTATTATAACTTAATTCTCTTTAATTATTATAGTTAATAGTATTAATATAGTAAATAAGCTATATTATATTAAAATTATTTATAAAACTAAAATATTTAAAGCTAAGCTTTATAATAATATTATTTACTTTTATTAATACTTTAAATACTTTAAATTTAGCTATATTACTATATATTATATAGTACTTTTATAATATAGCTATTATATATTTAATTATTATAAAAAAGGTAAGTAAACCTACTTAATACTATTAAAAGTAATATAGAAATACTATATTAACTATTTAAAACCTTATTTTATATAGTTTTATTTATATAATATTATAAATAAATAATAAAACTATATATATATAATATACTTAGTATAGCTCTTTACTTTTACTAAGCTTTTTATATTAAAAAAAAATAGCTAAATAAAAGTATTTAATTATAGCTAAAAATAAAATATTAATAACTTATTATTATAAAAAGCTTTATTATAAAAGTATATTAATAAACTATATATTTATTTTTTTAAATTAAAACTAAAGTTAATATAAAAGTTATAAACTATTATAAAAGTATTTCTAAGTTAATAACCTATAGCTATTATAGTATTAAATAAGCTAAGCTTAACTTAATATACTATATAAAATATATAATTAAGGTTATATATTAAAATATATAAAAAAAAACCTATTTAATATATATAATATTAAAAACCTAACTTAAAACTAATATAATAATAATATAAAAATTATAAATTATAAATAATAAGCTATTTAATTTTAGCCTTAGCTACTTTTAATTTATAGCTTAGGGTAGCTATATAGTAATTTATATATATTATTAATATAGTTCTAAATTATAATTAATATATATAAGTATAAATTAATACTTAATAATATTAATAAGCTATTATATTTATTTTATATACTTTTTAACTTATAAATCTAATTAAATTATACTTTTTTTTAACTTTATAATAGCTTTATTACTAAATTATAGTATTTTTATAAATAACTTTAATTAATATTACTTACTTTAAAACTATTATAATTAAATTTTAATAAAAAGTAATATATTTTTTATATTAATAATATAGTAATAGCTTAAACTTATAATATTATAAAGTAAAATAACTTAAAAAGCTTAAAGTAAAAGGAATAGTATTATTAATTATATATAAACTATTTATAATATAAAAGTAAAATTTTTAAAAAATTAAACTTTATAGAATTTAATTATATTTTATAGTTAATTTATATTAATACTAACCTTAAACTAAGTAATACTTATTTACTTTATTTTAAAAAGCTATATATAAAGAATAACTTAATAATAACTAAAGCTATAATATAATTTTATTATAACTTTATTAAGCTATTACTTTATATATTAAAGGAAATTAATAACTATATAAAGTAAATAATAGCTAAACTTTAATTTATTATAAACTTAATAGTTTTAAAGAAATTTTAAAGTAGTTTTAAGCTAAATTTATAGTAAAACTATTATATAAAATAAGCTACTTAAAATATTAAAAAAGCATTATAATAATAGTAAGTATTTTATATTAAAATAAATTAATAACTTACTATTAATATAGCTTAAATATAAAATTAAATTATTAGTAATAAATAGTATAATATTTAATACTTCATAATTAAAGTAGCTATTATTTATTAAAAAAGCTTATAAAAACTAAAGTAATAAATATAGCTTTAAAGTAAACTATTATTAAAATAATAATAAATCTTTAACTTTATTTATAATAAAGGTATTAATATTATAATTATTAAAATATATTAAAAGAAAGCTACTATATTAGCTAACTATTTTTTTTTTCTTTTAAGCTTAACTAAATAATATACTAAAGAACCTTAATAACTACTTTAATATTATAATATTTTTAATAAAAAATTACTTTAATATTAATAAAATTTATAATATTATTAAAAGCTTAACTAGCTAAAAAGCACTTAAACTTAATAAACTTTTAGCTAACTACCTTAAAGTATATAATAAGCTATTAGCTAAAACCCTTATTTATTTATTAAATATATACTATTAAGTTAGCTATTACTTAGCTTTATTTTAATAAGTAAAAGTTATTATTTTTTATAAATTAAATAAAACCTTAGTAAAGTAATAAAGAATAAAAGCTTAGTATTTTATTTTATTTCTTAGTATTATTAAAAAGGTAATAAAAATAATAATAATAAGTTAGCTTATTTTTATAGCTAAATTAAATAAAGTATTACTTAACTTATAAATAAGTAATAAAGTTAATAAGTTAATAGAGATTATACTAAGTATATTAGTAAAATTAGTATATATAGTATAGCACTATAATAGTATTATATTATTACTTTAATTAAATATATTAATAGCCTTTAATACTATTTACTATAAAACACTAATTTATATACTTTTTATAGCTAGTATTTTTATATAAATAATAATATAAATCTACTTTTTTATTACTAAGTATATTACTAATTTTTTTTTAATAATAAGTTTATTAGCTTTTTATTTATAATTATTAAAGTATTATAAAAATTACTTATTTTACTTATTTTTTTTTATTTTATATTACTTTACTATATATTAAACTCTAAATAATATACTTTATACTTATTATAAGCTTCTTTAATAATATAAATATTTTAATATACAAATATATAGTAAAAAAAATATAAAATTACCTTAAAGCTATATAAATAATTTATTAAAACTAATTTTAAAAATTAAGTCTTAAGTTTAATTTAAAAAAAAGTAAATTTATATACTTTATTAAAAGATATATTATAATTATAATATTAATTTAACTTAGTATTAATATAGTATAATTAATTTAGTTTACTTATTTTTTTAAGGTATAGGTTTACTATAAGCTTTACTAAAAACTATATTAAAGCTAAGTTAAGTTAAAGCTAGTATAGTAATAACTTATATTTATATTACTAATAGTATTAACTTAAAGGTACTTACTATATAATATTAAGCTTTTATATATATAAGTTATTTAAAGTATTATTATTTATAATATAAAATTATACTATATTTTTATTATTATTAGTAGTAAAGTATAAAGTATAGCTAAAGTATTTATTTTAAAATAAACTAAATACCTATAAACTATAATTAATATCTTTAAAACTATACTATAAACCTTAATTAAAACTAAAGTAATAATAGCTTTAATTAATTTTTACTTTAATTATTACTTATTATACTTTTATTATTATATAAAATTAAATAAAATAGCTAAATAAATTTATAATATATATATTATAATAATAGCTTAACTTAAATACTAGCTAGTATATTAAGAATATAGTTACTTATTATATTTAAATAATTAGCTAAATTATAAACTATTTTTAAATTAATTTTATAATTACTTTTTTAAGCTATTATTAACTAAAGCATTTACTTTAAAATAAAAGAATTATTAATACTAAGAATAAACTACTATATAAGTATATTAAACCTATATTAATTATATAATAATAAAACTTAATCTTAACTTTACCTTTATTACTAAAGTAGCTTACTTTTATATAAGCTTTATTAAGTATAAATTTATAGTATTTATATAAATATATATAAAATAAATTAAGCTAAATACTTTTTTTTTATTAATATATTTTTAAGGTAAATATATTAATATATAGCTATTGAATTAATAATAAGAATTATTATTATATTTTATTATTTTATAAAAATTTTAATTATTTTTACTTTATTAATATAAGTATATACTTAATATATAATTAATATAAAGTTAAAAAAGTATTAAAGCTTAATAAATTAATAATTATTTTTATAAAGTAGCTTATATTAATTAAATATATCCCTTAATTTTAATTTATTAAAAGCCTTTAAAATTAATAAGCTAAAGATACTAAAGATATAATATAATATAGTACTTAATATAATATAGATATAAATATAATAAGAAGCTATATAAATATTATAATTAAAATAAATTATTATAATATATAACTTATATTTAACTAAAAATAATTAAATAGTAACTTAGTAAATAATAAAAATAAGTATAGTATACTTATATTAGCCTTAAGTTTATACTTTCTTAGCTTTTTTTTTCTTTTTTTTTTATTTTTTTTATTTTTTATTTTTATTATTATATAGCTTTATATTATTATTAAGCTAAGTTTATAAATCTTTTATAAAATTTTATTTAAAACTTTATTTTATTTTTTTAATATATTAATAATATAATAAGCTTATAATAATATTTTACCTTTAATTAAAGTTAAGGCTAAAATTATTATAATATTATTAATAATTTATATTATTATAATAATAAATAAGCTTATTTACTTTATAAGCTAAACTATTTTTTTTTAAGTAATATTATACTTTATAGCTTATTTATAAGTTAGTATTATACTAATATTATATTAAAGCTATAGCTATATTACTCTTTATTTATATTAATAGCTTTATTAAAAGTATAAAGGTTTTATATATTTATAACTTAATTAATAATCTTTTAATATAATATAATATTTAAATTTAGCTATAGTATAAATTAGCTTTTACTTAGCTATTAATATAGTTATTAAGTATAATACTTATACTTAAATAAGTCTTTTTTACTTTTATATATTTAAAATATATACTATTAATACTTATATAAATTAATAATAAAAATAATATAAATTTATATAAAGTACTAACCTTTAGTGCTATAATATTATTTATTAATATTTTTAGTTTATATTAAGTAAACTTTATAAAGCTAAGCCTATAATTAGCTTAGCTATATATAAATTCATAATAATAATAAATTAAAAAAAAATTAATACTTACCTTAAGCTTAAGAATTAATTTATTTAAAAAAATAAAAAATATTTTTAATAATACTATAATTAGTTAAAAGTAATAATAAAGTAGTACTACTATAAAAATAGGGTTAGGGGTATATTTATAATAAAAGTAATAAATAAAAAAAAAAAGAAAAAAAAAGATTAAAAATAAGAGAAAAAAAGTAATTATAGTATTTTTTTTTTATATATAATTAATAGTTAGCTAATAATTAATTTATTAATAGCTAGTTATTAATTAATATAACTAATACTATAAAGGTATAAAAGCTAAAGAAAGGTTTTTAATAAAGAGGTAATAACTTAAAGAAATTAGCTAAAAATTAATATAAAAAATAGTTTAAGTATATAAAGTAACTTATTATAATATATAAACTACCCTTAATAGTAACCTATAGTATTACTATATCTCTACTAACTTTAGTTAACTTTAGTTTTATACTATATACTTTTCTATAATACTAGTTAAGCTTAGCTAGTAGTATACCTATTAATATAGTTAAAACTAGTATAAAGTAACTATAGCTTTACTATAGTACTTTAAAATAGCTATATATAGGTTTTCTTCCTTAGTCTAGGGTTTTTCCTATATAGATTTAGCAGTAAAGGTACTAAATATTAGGCTTAGCCTAACTAGGGTAATAATAATAATATTAAATTAAATTTCAAAATATACTTTATTAAAAAGCTTTATAAAATAATATTAATAAAGTTTAAAACCTAAATATAATTTATAATTTCCTTTAAGTAATTAAGATATACTTTAAGCCTTTTTAAGTAAAAGTAAAGTTTATTAAACTTATTAAATACTTTAATTCTTTTTTAAAGAAATAATACTATAAAGTATTATTAATAAATTTATAAAATACTATAAAATAACTTAAACCTTTAAAATATTAGCTAAAAAAAGTTTATATTATATTAAGTATATACTTTAATAATAAAATTAAAGGTAAAGCTAAAAAAGAAATAAAAAGCTATAAATACCTTTATAAAAAATTAGTTAAAAAGTATATATAGAACCTAAAAGACTACAAGGTACTATATTAAGTAATTATTAAAAAAGAAACTAATTTCTATTATTAATTAATAGAAAATAATCTTAATAATGCTAAATAAAGCTATAAAATATTTTATTAAAAAGTCTATACATTAAAATAAAAAAAATAGCTAGTTTAAGTAAGCTTTATAAATACTAAAAGTAGGCTTTTTTAAAGAAATCTTAGTAATAATTCTTAACCTTAATTTAATAAATATAAAGAAACTACTTAAGGTAGTTCTTATAACCTTAAAGTATAAAAATTATATATTATTAAAAAGTACTTTTTTTAATAACTATAAAGTAATATATATAACTAATAGTATTAGCTTTTTAAAGCTTAAAATATTTAAACTTATTAAAAATAGTTATTTTAAAGCTATAATAATATTCTTTTAAATTAATAAAAAAAATGTATATATACTTAAAAAGATTTTAAATAAAAAAAATAATACTTTAATAAAAAACCTTATATTAATAAATATAGTAGTTATTAAGGGATTTTATATAAATATTATATTAAAGAGTTATTTAATAAAGAGAGGTATATAGTTTTATAAATTTAATAATATTTTATACTTTAAACCTATAAAATAAAGTATAATATTTACTAACTTTATTAAAAAGTATAATATTATATTCTTTAAATATAAGCTTTTTTATAATTATTTAAAAATCTCCTTAAAAATAACTTTCTACTTTTTTTTATTATATTTTTTTTAATAAAGTTATATAATATATATATATAAATATAGCTTATAGTATTAGTATTTTAATAGAAACTTAAGCTTACTATATACTAATAAAAAAATTTAATATTTATAATTTAGTTATTTAAGTAAAAATACTTTAAGTAAGCTTACTTTATATATAAGAGGTATGTGTATTTAAGGAATAAAGTATAAAGAATATAATGTCTATATACTTCTATATACTAAATATATAATCTTATAATAATAACTAAAAAGGTAGTTTTTTAAACCTTTTAGTGTATTTATTAAAATCTTTAAGATTATTTTAAAAGCTTTAAAAGTATAAAATAGCTACTTATTTTTAAAGATAAGTATAGTAAAATAATATAAATATATATACTTTTTAATAAAACCTTTAAAATAATTTTTAATATATTAGTTTACTTTAAATAATAAGTATTTGTTATGGTCTATGTCTTTGACCTAACCTTAGGCTACGTTCGGACGGACCGCGCGCAGCTGGCACCCACCCTAGCAACGACCGACTAATATAGATGTCAATTAATCAGATCTTACTAACCTAATCAATGCGTATTCTTCTGTATAGCTTAGTGCAGCTGGCAAGGGATCCGGGCGACAGGTATGACTGCGCTGACATCCGCGATGACCCAATCGGGTTAGTCTATAACAGTATTAAAGTAATTTAAACTTTTAATTATAAAATATAAGTAAAATAATAAAAAAATAGTTATTTTAAAGTAAGGCTATATAGTATTTTAAGTATAGATATAATTTAAAGGTATAGAATTAAAAAGCCTTTTATTATATACTCATAAGCTAAATAAAAATATAGAAAAAGTATAAGTTTATTATTATACTTTAAAGTATAAAGCTTTTACTAAACCTATATGTAAAAAGTATATAAGCTATAGCTTTTTAATTTAATATTAGTTTAATATAATAATTAAAGTAAAAAATACTTATTAAAGTCCTTAAAAGCTAGTTTTATAATAATATATATTTATTAATAAAAGTATTTATAATAAACTTAAAACTAAATTAAAGTAGCTTATATATATATAAATACTATACTTTTTAGTATTAAGGAAGTATAAAGCTAATAAAAAAATATTTTAAAATAAGCTGTAAGGGTTTTATTAAGTATTTAATAACCTATATAGCTTTATAAATTTATTAAATATACATTCCTTTACTGAAGAGAGTAATAATAATAAAAACTATAATTTGTAAAAAAAAAGATTTTATAAATTAATAAAGGAAAGTATAAAAGTATAAATAGTTTTTAAGCTAAAAGTATAATTTTAAGCTTTATAAATAAATATAAAACTTATTAAAAAAATTAATTTTTCTTTTATTATTAAAGTAATTATTAAAGGTAAAATAAATATATTTAAAAAGTTTAAACTTAGAAATAAAAAAGCTTAATATAATAAAGGTTTTTAATAAAGTATCTTTAAAGGCTCATAAATATATTTTTAAACTTTAAATTTTTTAATAATATTAAGTTAAGTAGTTAAAAGTAAATTATAGATTAAAGAAGGGCTTTTATAAGCTTCAGTTATAAAAGCTAATAAAGCTTAGTTAAAAAAGCTAATAAAGCTTAGTTAAAAAAGGTTAATAAAACTTAATTAATTTTACAGTTTTAAAATAATTTAAATAAAATTAGAGTAATAAAGATAAATTTATTATAAAAAGTAAAATAACTACTTAAATATTAAATAAAATAAAAGCTTATTATTATTATTTAAAGTATTTACTATATTAATTAAATATATTATAAAGTTAATAAAAACTAATTATTTTTTAAAACTTATTATAAATATTAATATTTTAATAACTTTTTTTTAAAAAAAAGAGATTTCAAGTATAATGATTAATATATTAAAGTATTTAACTTTAAAAGCTAAAAAGTAAAAAATATATTTAAAATTAAAATATTTTATAAAGTAAAAAACTTAAGTATTATTTTATTAATTATTTATAGAAATTAATATTAAATTTATAGCTTAATTAGCTTAAGAATAAAAACTATATTAATTAAAGTATAAAAGCTATTTTTAGTATAATTAATACTTAATATAGTAAAAAAAGTAAAGCTTACTTTAAACAAATCATATAACTAAATATTATTTATTAATTAGATTTTATAAAGCCTTAAAAGAATTATTATAAAGCTATAAATTACTTAATATAGAAATAGTAAATTAAAGTAATAAAAAAAATTATAAAGCTTAAAAACATATAAAAGTAAATTAAATAATTATAAATATAATTAAAGCTAATATAATTAAAGTAGGTTCTTATATATAAATTTAATAAAAAAGAAACTTTAAAAGGATATAAAGCCTAAATCTATATAAAACAAACTTATAAAAAAAGGTAAAATTAAATAAATCTATATTATAATACTTACTATATATAGTTTAAAAATATTTATAGCTTTAATTATTAAGTTTAATTTTAAAACAAAGTAATTTTAGGATAAAATATATGTTTTTATATATAAAATAAAGTATAAATTTAATACTAATAATATATAAGCTACTTAATAGTTTAAAAACAATAAATAAATTTATAAAATTACTTAAAGTATTATATAAAATATAAAACTTATAATAATTATACTTTAAAAAGTTAAGTATAAAGCTTAAAAAACTAAGGTTTAAAGTATATTTAAAGAAGCTTTATTTATTTTATATAAAAAAGTATAATATATTTACAATATTCTTTATAAATAATATTATTATAACTTTTTATAAAAAATAATTAATTTAAGTAAAATAAATAATTTAAAGACTTAAAAGTATATATATATTAAAGAATAAAGATAATATATATATTTATTTTAAATATTTAAGTACTTTATAATAAAGAAAAATAAAGAATTTACTTAAGCTATAAAGTATATCTTAATAAAATTTAAGAAAATTTTAATTAAATAAGTAAAAACCTTTTCTTTATTATTTTAATTCTAGCTATAAAGTATAAAAGGTATAAGAGAAAAGCTAATAAATAAACTCTAAAAGTGTTAATTCTTTCTATAATAATTGTATTAAAGCTTAATATTATATATATTATAGTAAAATTATTATAATTTCTTATACACTTAAAATTAAAGTATATTAAAGTAATAAACTAAGTAATTACATACTTAATTTTTATAAAATAATTTACTTTAATATTTAAAGGTATAAAAAGAATATAAATAATTTAAATAATAAGTAATACTCTTTTAATTAATAATATAAATATATAATACTTATTATAGAAATATTTTATTATACTTTTTAAAAAATTTATAATTTAAAAAGTAATATATGAATTAATAGTTATAACTTTAGAAATAAAAATAAAATTGCTTTTTTTATTATAAATAATATATCAAACTATTAGTTTATAATATCATTTTAAAAATATTTAATTTAATATATATAAAAACTTAGTAATTTATTATAATAAGTAATAAATAATTTACTTTATTTTTAATAAAAGTAAAACACTTATAACTAATTTATATTATATTAATATATATAACATATAATTAAAGTAAGAATATAAATATAAAAGTTTTAAAGTTAAATATTTCTATATAATAAAAATATTTATAAATAAATTTATTAAAGTATTTAATTAATAATAATTTAAATACTTTAAAACAATACTTAGCTTAATAAATATATATATAATTTTTAATTAAAATTAAAACTAAAAATACTAAGTTTAAAAAATATAAATATTATATTTAAATAACTTAAAAATATACTATATATATAAAGTTATAGCTATAGCATAAGTATATAAAAAAAGAGTATTAAGTATATTACTTTAAAAAATATATAAAGGCTTTTCTTTAATTAATAAAAAAGCTATTAAAATAAAGAAAACTTACTTTAAATTAATAATAATATAAAAAGTAAAGTAAAAAAGTAAAGTAAAAAGAATAATAAAAGTAAATTAAATATTAAGTATAATATAAAGTATATATTAGTTTTATAAAAATAAAACTTTAATAATACTTTTATATAAATATTTTAATAACTTTTATTATACGAATTATTATTATATTTTTTAGCTTTTTTTTATTATTTACAAGCTTTTAATAGTATTAGTAATTTTAATATAAAGTAAATCCTTATATATAAAGTTTAGTTTTATAAAGTGTTTTAGCTATAACTTTAATACTTAATAGTATTTATTATACAATTAAAAAAAGTATTAATATTTATAATAAGGTTAAAAAATATAATAAAAAAAGCTTATTTTTTTAATTATAACTCTACACTATTAGTATTTACTTAGTAATAAGAATTAATATAATATATAAGTTATTATAATAATAATTACTTAACTTATATAAAAAGTATTTTAAAGACTTTTTAAACTTAGTTATAGTATTTTTTATTATTATTTTTACTTAGAAAATAGCTTTTATATACTTTAAGTAAGGTATAAAATACTATATATTATATAATATAAATAATATTAGCGTTATAAAGTTAATAAAGTTATTTAAAAAAAAGTAAAGTATTTTAAAAACTTATTATTTACTTTTTTCTTTATAATAAAGAAGTTTTTAAAGTAAAGCTTTTATAACTTTTATATACTTAAAAAAAAGCTTTTAATTACCTTTGAAGTATTATAGTTTTAAAAAAAATAAAGAAAAATAAAGAAAGTAGTAAAAAAAGTAAAAAAGTATAAAAAGGTTATTAATATTATAAGCCTTAAAGATAAAAGAAATTTTAAAAATAACCTTTAAAGAAATACTTATTAAGTATTCTTTTAAAAAACTTTCTTTAACTTTAAAAAATATAATAATAATAATAATAATAATAATAATAATAATAATAATAATAATAATAATAATAATAATAATAATAATAATAATAATAATAATAATA
>SRPW01000124.1:0-38663 GCA_018360225.1 Claviceps pusilla | reverse complement strand
GGGGGGAAGTTCCTGCAAGGTTGAATGGGGTGCGGGCGTGCTGCGTGTGACGTTGTATCGGTAACTAACTCGGGAGGGACCACTGGGCGCTATGCATGCCTTCAATGTTGGCTTGACTCTAGTGAGCTTAGTTAGTCGTAGATACGTCCTGGTTTGGTAGTCTATGCCAGGTTCGATTGTGGGCTTTTGTTCTTTCGAAAGTAACGATTACACTAGACTCCATTGCGGGGATGCGTGTGAAAACTTCGAGGCAAGTACGAGGGACGAGTGCGCAGCGACGATGATCATGGATCGTGACTACTTCGTCTTGCCTGCCCGCGTCCCGGCCATAAAAGCATGATTCATCTGTACATGGGTGCGTGACTCGCACACTCGACAAAACACAGGACAGCGATGTGGCAGAGGAACCAAGGTATCGGGAGCATCGTACTGTCATTGGTGAAAATGCATCGGGCAGGTGCGTGTTACTCAGACGTGGCACAACGTGAAGTCTAAGGCTGTGATCCACGAGAGTCGGCAAAGTTTGCACAGGACTAGAGCCGGTACAAAATATATGTGGATCACTATAGGGCGGCTACTTTATACCGTCTATGCGAGGTATTGTGGCGTTTTTTCACTGCCTTTTTAGTTAGGGTTCTTTATAACTATATTATTAGATTTTCCTTGCCTTTATAAATATATAGTATAATAATTATTTATATATTTATTACTTTAAAGAGGTATAGATAATACTATATTTTAAAATTTATAAATTAAGGTATCCTTTATTAATTAATTTAGATAAATTTATAATAAAATAATTCTATTTCTAAAGCTACTACTTAAAGCTTAATATAACTACTAGCTTAATAATAATAAAATTAGTATTATAAGGGATATCTTTAAAGACTTTATTTTAGCCTTTACTACTAAATTTCCTATTTATTAATAGTATATAAAAGGTTTTAAAAATTAGTATTTATTTCTTAAGGGTCTTTAGTATACTTTTTAAGCTATAAAAAGTCTTTTTAGTATAATATTTAATAAAGAAATTAGAATACTTTAAATAAGTAAATAGAATTCTTAAACTATTAGTTTTATATATAAATATTTTAAAAGATATATAATAACTAAGCCTTTACCTATAAGTAAGACTATTATACCTTTAGAGTAAGTAAAGATCTTTATTTTAAATTTTTTAGCTAATAATAGTATTATTAAAGCTAATAATAACTAAGGCTTTACTAATATTACTATAGCTAAGGCTATAGATTAAGAAAAAGTAAAAAAAGATAATAATTCTCCTAAAGTAAGGTAATAAAAGTAGGGAAATAAAGCTAGAAGTTCTTAAAGTAATAAGAATAAGAATCCTATTAACTTTAATAAAAATCTCTTTAATAATAAAGTTATAGCTTTACCCTCCCCTTATAGAAATATAAATAATAGTAGAACTCTTTATTAATAGTTTTTAAGTATAATTAAGTAAGGAACTAATAGCCTATAAAACTCTTTAATAATACCCTTACTTTTTAATACTATATTAAACTAATTATTAAGAAGTTTATAATAAAAGTAAATTATAGTATAGTTATTAAAGCTTTTATAAGTGTTATTTAATATATTTAAATTATAAGATAAGAGCCTAAAAGGGTATATAATTTATTAAGGATAGTCTTTATATATAAATAAAATAGAAAAAGTAAGTAAAAACTACTAGTTATTCTTTAAAAAGTTTAGAATTAAGAATATAATAAAAGTTATACTATAGTTAAAAGAGAATTAAATAAATCCCTTAATTTAGAACTCCTTAGAATCTAAGGAGGCTAAGGTTATTGTTGGAATTGCTCTCAACGGCAAAACCTCGGTGCAGGCAAAACGCCGGGTGCAGCGTGTGTGGGCGACTAGGTGGGTCCGCTACAACGATGCACGCGGTCTAATTGGCTACACTGCCGACCGCACGTGTGGCTATAATACTACCTTTTTCCTTACTTTATAAGCTTAGCTCTTAGTATATAAGAGAGATAATTAAGAATTACACTTTTTACGTTATTTTTATTATATATATATTTTAATGATGGAACTTTTTGCGAATTCGCCCGCACTGCAGTAGCGACGCGGAACCGACTCTAAACCTCTTAAAAAGTATAGAAAAAGAATTACTATATTTATTTTACCCTATCTTTAATAGTGTATTAATACTAAAGTATAAGTATAGTAAATA
Organism: Claviceps pusilla; assembly: GCA_018360225.1. NCBI lineage: Eukaryota > Fungi > Ascomycota > Sordariomycetes > Hypocreales > Clavicipitaceae > Claviceps > Claviceps pusilla. The sequence continues at coordinate 36,463 of SRPW01000124.1, read as the reverse complement.
AGGCAATGCTAATAAATATTAATAGTAGGAATTATAGCTTTATATAAAGCTATTACTACTTACTTATAAAATAAGGTAGCTTTATATTAATAATGCCTTAAGTTGCTTTTATATTACTACTTATATATAAGTAAATACTAAACTACCTTACTATTAAATATAATAAAAAAGCTAAACTTATACTAGCTATAGTACTAAAGAGTATATAAAATATTATTTTTTATATTAATAATATAGCCTTAATATATACTTAATATAGCCTCCTTATACCTTAAACCTATACTAAAATATTAATAGAATTAATCTTATTATTACTTAATAAGCTTATTATAATTAAAAACTTAAAAAAAGTTATTAAATAAGTAATAAAGAAAGCTATTAGTATTAAAAATATAATAGCTTTAAGCTAAGCTAGTATTATTATTAAAGGTATTACTTAACTATTTATTTAATAAATTTAGGTTATAATAATAGTAATACTACTTTATATTTACTATAAAACTATTATTAAAAGTAGTATAATAGCTAAAGCTATATAAAACTACTTACTTAAAGAAACTATTACTACTATTAACTAAACTATTAGTATTAATACTACTATAGTAATACATTACCTTTATAGTAATAATATTATAATTATATTTTAAAATATAGTAAAGCCTTTGTTATAGACTGGCCTAGAAGGCGTCTGCGTTCTAGCGTTAATAGTATTATTATTAACTATAAGGGCATTAAGAAGGAGTCCTAACGTAGACCTCCTGCCTTTTACTAGATATAGACTTATAGGAAGGGCTAGCTCTAATAGCATATAACACTCCCCCTCTCTATCCCTATAATACCTCTAATAAGGATTTAAGCATTTAGCTTAAATTTATTATATAGCTCCCCCCTTATAAATATAATAATGTCCTGCTAAGAGCGTATATATATAACTAGTTAATAATAAGATTATAAGTAACCTTATTAGTAACTAAGCTTAGCGTTTTATTATAGCTAAATAGAGAGTATATATATATAACTTTATTAAAATAAATAATAGAGTAATTCCTTAGATTACTTACCCTAGCATCTTAAGTATAAAAAGGTGTCTCCCTTTATTATCCCCTCCTTCTCCTACTTAATAACTTACTAGCTTTTTTAGCCTATTAATTATATCCTTATAGCTACTCCTTTATATTTACTTCTTACTTATTAAAATCCTTTATTAACCCTTAGCTTTATCTCTTTAAGTCCTTATTATATTTTATATTTTATTATTTCTACCTTTTTAGTTACTTAACTCTTTAATATATTCCTAGGTTAGTTATATAGCATTTTATATATCCCTTTCTTACTAACTTAAAGCTTTTTATTAAAATAGCTATTACTATTATACTGCCTCCTCCTCCTTCTTTACTTAAAGAAGGATATTATATTATTAGGTACTATATAATAAAAGGTAACTTTAATAATAAATTATATACCCTTACTATACTTATAACTCTAAAGATATAGTGCCTCTCTTATTTTATATATATAGCTTATAATAGCCTCTTTAGCTATATACTAAGGCTAAAAGACTCCTATAAGCTATATTATCTTTATTATTATATTTATAAATATTACCTAAACCTTATAGTATATAGTTTTATACTATATTATTTTACCTATAAGATAATAAGTACTATTTAATTTAATAAGGTTATTATATAGCTATATATCCTTACCTATAATACACCTAATAGGAAAGGGTAATATATAACCCTAATGCCCTAGTTCTACACCCTTAGGCACTACTTTTTTAATATATTAAATAATACTTATAGGCTTACTTATACTATTATAGCCCTAAGGTTTACCCCCTTTACTACCTATAATACTCTTTACTATAGGTAAAACGCTAGCACTCTAAACCTTATTATACCTATATAAAACTAAAGTAACCTTAATAGTGCTACCTTTTACTCCCTATATATTATTATAATATAAAACACTTATAAATTATTTACTATTTAGTATACCCTTACTAACTATATAGATATATTAGCTACCTAAACTCTCTCTTACTAGCTTTACTTTAATAATACTTTTAGCTTTAGTAATAGTCTAAATAATAACTAAAGAGAAGGTAATAAGGGGGTATTTAATAAAAGCTTTAAAACTATTAAGGTATTTAGGCTATTAGGTTTATTTATATAAGGGGGAAGGAAAGGGGCCTAATATATTTAAAGTTATATACTACTAATTTTTAAATAAAATATTCTTTACTACTTTATTAAACTATTATTATAAAGTATGCTACCCTATTATACTTTAAACCTAGTAAGAATAGTAGTATTTACTATACTCTTAAAGGGCTCCTAAGTTAGCTATATATATTTATACTATTTAACTAATATATTTTACTATTTACTATATCCTTATATATTCTTTACTACTAGTATATCCTCTACTATATATTTTAATAACTCCTCCTTAGAATTATTACATACCTTAATTAGATTAGTATAGTTATCTTATAAAACCTAAGAGGGGAGTGGGTTATTTACTACCTTTTTTATAAGGTTAATATAGAAGATAGGGTATATACTTCTTAAAATATTTAAGCAGACTATTAGTAGTATAGGGACCTTTAGTATAGTATATTTTACTATTACTTAATTAAGTTTCTTACTTAGCTATTTAATATAAATATTCTATAAGCTAAGCTAAACCTTATCCTTAATGTAATACTTCTTAGCTAGGTATTATAAGTAATTTATAGCCTTCTACTAGTATTATTAGGTAAAGTTAATTATAGCTTAAGTAAGTTAAGTACCCTTTTAAATATATTTTAGAAACTATACTACCTACCTTTTAGAAGATATCTAGGTCCTAGCTAAAGGTAGTGTACGCTAAACTAGGTTTATATTATACCTATATAAGGCTAGATTAGTGCTTACCCCTATAATAGTAAAGGTATAGTTATTTAATACTAGTTAGTAAGCTACTATATACCTTAGCTAGTTTATTTAAGAAAATATAACTATAACTCTAAAGACTGCTTATACCTTTTAATTTATATATTTTATACTACTATTTATTTAAGGGTAATAGGAAGTAAAAAGAAAACACTAGGTACTAGTTAGAGTATATAGAGAGAACTAAAAGATACTAACCTAGTTTAAGCTATAGTTAGAGATAATACTATATAAAAACCTATAAAAGCACTACTAATAATATAGGAACTAATTTATATATATCTTAGTGTTTATACTTTATATTAGCTCTAACTATATATACTTAGATAGGTAATTTATAATTACTATAAGGTAATATAGAGAGTCTTTATTAGCTATAAGTAGTTTAATTATAAAATCTATAGAGATTTAGAACTAATAATAGTTAAAGGCTAGGATTAGGTATAAAAGGCCTTATTTTAGCCTTTAACTCTTCTACCTAGTATAGTAATAATAGTTCTATATATAATATATAATATCTATTGTGTCGCGGGAGAAGGGATTTGGTCCGCGGTCATTTGGAAGAAGGCATCGTGGCGGCCAAAGGAGTGAGACCTTGGCACAGTGTAGTTGAACCATCTAATTGAATAATATAAATAGGTCCTAAGCCCTTAGATAGTTAGAAAACCATCCGTTTCCTGTTTTTCTTTTCTAGGGCATAGGTGCGGAAGCACCTATTGCTATAATATTATTAATTATTATAATCCTAGTTGCTGCTATGGTACAATTATCTATATTTTGTTCTAAGGATATTATTATTTTAGTCTTTAATGACTTAAACTATCTAATTAGATAAAGAGCTATTTAATTATCCCTCTTCTGCACAGTCTTAATAACCTAGAGCTAAATCTATGCATATAAGAAATCTAGAATACAACAGGGATAGCTTTAGTTGCGTGCATGCCCTTTACTTTTAAGTGTGTGGTGTGTGTTCTTTTTCCCCCTATTATAAATAGTGGTTTTGCCTAGGTAGAGCAAGTTAAGTAGCCTCTACATAACCTGTTTTGTTACGCAGCAATAATAACGTACAATTAGAGGCTATAATCTAGAGTTAGACCTTATTATAACTAACTAGACTCACAAAACTAAGATAAGAAACTATAAAAAAACCGTTATAGAACTTCTAAATTATCTAATTAGAAGCGTAAAGACAGTGTAAAACTCGATTAGCGTGAGAAATCGCCTGCCCTAAGATTGTACCTAATGAAATTAGAATTATTAGTCCTTAAAGTGTAGAGCTATAAAGCTAACTTATTAAAAAAGAGAAAGAGCTTGCTAGAGGTTTTACTAGAACCCACTTAGGATGCTAGTCCCCCTCTTACTAAAATAAATAAGACTATAGATTATTTAATTACACCTAGTCTTACTAGATTTTATATAGTTACTCTTATTATAAGTATTGTTTTATTTATAACTTAAAGCACTCTTATTAGAATTCTAGTCTTAGTTTATAGAGTTAATAAGGATAATGACTTAGTTAAGCTTATTAAATAATAATATAGCTAGGTCTATAAAGGAGAAAGCATAAGTAAGAAGAAGCCTCTTAATTAATTAATTTACCTATTGCCTATACCTATGTTTAATAATGTTAGCTCTAAAGATTAACTTAAGTAAGTATTATTAACCTTATTTTCTTCTTCTTTTAACTAAGTTAGTATAAAGTAACTAAGCTTAGTCCTACCTTACATTAAAAACCCTTCTCCTACTACTATAACTACTTTTACTAGTACTATTAAAGGACTTAACTTAAAGGTCTTTACTAAGCTTCTTAAGGAAACCCTAAGTAGGCAGAATACCCTTATATCCCTTTAAAGTAACTATAGTATAGACTAATTTATAGGAGAAGATATTACTAACTTCTTAAAGAACTTTAAAGTAAAAATATATACCCTTAGTCTTCCTAATAATAAGTAGTGCTAAATGCTTAAAAAAGAAGTTACCCCTAAGCTTTATAAGAATATTAAGACCCTTATAACTATACACACTTAGGAGGAGGCTAAGGAAGTATTACTTCTCTAGTATTAAGCTACTCCTTAGGAAAGAACTAAGAGTGTAATAAACTAGCTTAAGAAGCTTAATATATAGTGCCCTTAGACATTCTCTAACACCTACTTATAGCTATAGTAGCACTAAGCGCTAATATTAAAAGCATTCCCTAATAACTAAAAGACTCTCTTAATATAATTTATATATATTTATAAAGCTATTTCTAGTTAAATTATTATTAGCTTTATAAATAAGTAAGGAATTAGTAGAGAATTGTTTATTTATGAGAGTTATAGGACCCTATAGACTAAGCTAAATAATTATATAAAGACATGCCTATAGCTTAAGAATTATAACCTAGCTAAGACTATTAACACTTGCCTTAATAATTAATTATTTAATTATAAGAAAGTCCTTTAGCTAGCCCCTTTTACTATTAATAAAACCTAAATAAAAAGAGTTAAATTAGCTAATTTATTTTAGTTAATATTTTAAGATAGTAGGGAAAACAATAACTATAAGGGCTAGATTAACACTTTAGTAAAGAAGCTAGAAGAACTATAGATTACTATACTTTAAGGGTAAGCGTAACTATATAATCTCTTACGTTATATAAATAAGAGGTTAAGCTTTCTATATCTTATATCCTATAATGCTATATAAGCTAGGGAGCAATAGAAGTACCTTAATATCTACTTAAATATCTTTAGTGCCTATAGATATTAGTTTAACCGCTGCTTTTACTATAATAAAGAAGGCTATTACCCTAATTATTATAACTTCTTAAAATATAATTAAAAGGTTAGGTTTATATAATATAACTCCTAAGCTTAAATTCTTATAATTAGAGATAATTTGCTAAAGTACTAAGTTCCCCCTATACTTTATAACCTATTTCTTAATACTAAGAGTTATATTTATTATTTAGCTATTTTTTAGGTTTAGCATTTTAGAGATTATACTATTAATTACCTTATAGACTGGGTGCTAAAGTATAAGGATGTCCCTATAGACTATTAGGTTATATTAATTAATAAGAAGAGAGTCTTTAATAATATTACTAAGTAATTAAACCTTTTGCTTTATAGACCTAAGCAATAGAGGCCTATGCCTACTAAGGTACTACTAAGAGAGCTATAGCTTATAACTAGAGTAATAACCCTAGAAAGGGTTAAAGATACTAGCCTAATTAATATAGCTATTAATATTAATGCGCTAAAGAGAGTATAGGTTAAAGAGATTTTTAATAAACCCTTAGTTAATAAAAGATTATAGCTAGCCTCTATAAAGTAATCTAGGAAAAAAGACTTAAGCATTATAGGTAATAGGAAAGGGATACTGTAAGACTGTTTTATTACTTAGCTTTATAAGAAGGTCTTTAGTAAAAAGGTAGGCATAAGCCTACGTAACCTCTTTAAGCTCTTCCTATTATTAGCTAGATTAGCTACTAGTGAGTGTGCTACCTATACTAAGGGGATTAAGGAAGTGTTCTACTATAATAGGTTATTTAAGTTAGCTAGATTAATTTAACCTTAAGAATATTAATATTAGGAAATACCTAGATTATTTAATTAAAGGATAATAACCTAGGTTATTAAGACTATAACTAAACTTATAGAGTAATAAGAGGAAGAGGATACTAGTAAACTTACTATGTAATAAGTTAGCGATTTTATAGTTAAAGTTAGTAGCGCTTTATGGAAGTAGCTGTAAGATAGACTGGGATTAATAACTCTTTATGCTAATCTACTTTAACTAGGCTATAATTTATCTAATTATATATAATCCTACTTAGTATAAATTAATTAGAAGCTAAATAAGGGGGAGAGATCTTATAGAGTCGTCTACCTATATATAGTAGTAGGCTACTTATAAGATCTCCCTTACCTATAAGTCTAACTTAAAGACTTAGAAGGTCTATTAATGCTAGCTTTAATTAATTATAGGTTATAGGGGAACCTAATTATAGAAGAATTTGCTTATAAGGCTAGTCTAAAGGTATACCTAATGAATATTAATGCTAATAGCACCTCCTACTTAAATAATACTATTAAGCTTAAAGGCAAAGTTTATATAAAGCTCTTCCTTAGAAATGTTTAAATGCTGGTTTGCTTCTATGTTGTACCTAATATAGTCTTAGTCCCTTTAATCTTAGGTATGCTGTTTATTTATTAAGCGTAAGTATTATTTAATCACAGTTAAGGCCCTAGAGAATTAAGGATAAAATGCCATTTTAGAAATATTATAGTTATATCTTAAGCGGCTAGCTTAGTTATATAGGATATAGTTAATAAAGCTTTACTGTCTAAAGTTATAGTTAATTTATTTATAATACACTAAGAGAATAAAAATAAGAAGATAGAAGCTTCTAATTAGATAGTTAAAGAAAAAATAAAATTTAAATTAGAAAAAGATAAAATTCTAGTACTAATTATAAAAGAGGAAGGGGATAAGGTTTTAGCGCTTATCTTTAAGTAAGCTTTTAAAAGCTAGAAAGCCTAACTAAATACTACTGCTAAGGAAATCTAACTATCTTAATGAATATAAATATCTAATCTAAAGGTAAATACTATATATAAGCGTATTAGCTAAAAGGTACACCCCCTTAATAACATTCCCTCTAATGGATTAGTCCCTAAAGGAGATCTAAAATAGAAAATAAAGAAATGGAATATAGTTAAGGAATGCCTTAACACTAATAGGAAATATAAGGAATTTATTATAGGATGGTTTTCTAAACACTCTTAGGGGTTTTGTTTAACCTAAGAAAGACTTAATTAGATAGTTACTATAATAGAGAAACATTTTATACCTTAAGAACTTAATGTTTTTAAGGAAATCCTTAGCAATAGGGAGGCTGCTTTAGGTTAGGACTTGTTATATGTTAGTAAGGTTAACCCTCTTATTATACTGCCCTAAGTCATTAAAGTTATAGAGTATTTAGCTTAGTAAGCTTAGTCTATTCCTATTCCCCTTACCCTTTAGTTAAAATTAGTTAAGTTATTAAAGAAAAAGTTAGATTATAGTTTACTAGAAGAATCTTATAGTTCCTATTAGAACCCTTATTTCCTTATTATAAAGAAAGATAGGGGGATTAGGTTAATCTTATTTGTAATAAAGTATAATAGTATTATAATTAGGGATATAGGCATTCTACAGAGTGCTAAAGCGTTTAATAAAGAATTTTTAATATATAAGATGCTCTCTCTTATTAATTTTCTCTCTAGATATAACTAGGTAGAACTAGCTATAGTAAGTTAGGACCTTACTATAATTATAACTCTAATTAGGCTCTTAAGGTTATATTACCTACCTTAAGAAGCTATAAATTTAGTTATATAATTTATTAGGATTATAGGGCGTATTCTCTTTAACTTAATACCCTAAGTATATACACCCTTCCTTAATAATATTATAGTAAAAGGACTTATTACTATATATAATAATGCTAAAATCCTACCTAGAGTATAAAAATATATTATAAAGCATTTAATTAATTTAAATAATATACTTTTAAACCTAGAGCTTACTAGTTATACTGTATCTGCTATTAAAAGCAAATTCTATTAACCTATAGCTATAGTTATTAGCTATATTTATAGTATATATAGGCGTAGGCCTGCTAAGGAAAAGATTATTAAGCTTAAGGAATAGGTTACTTATTAAAATATAAAGAATGTATACTCTTTCCTTAGTCTTATAACTTTTTACTGTCTTTAGATACCCTATTTTACTATAATTACGCTGCCCTTAGTGTATCTTCTTTATAAGAATACTGCTTAGGAATAGGGTTTAAAACATAAAGAAGTAATAAGGAAAGTTATTAATGCTATTATAACTACTTTAATGTTATAATTAATTAATATGTCTAACGGTTATAGTAATATTATGCTTATAGTTAATGCTAGCAACATTAGTTAGGGTGCTACACTATTATAGGAAGTTAAGGATAAGCAATATCCTATATAGTTTAAAAGTAGTATATAGAATAACGCAGAAGTTAAATATAATATAACTAAATAGGAATGTTAGGCTCTGCTCTATGCCCTTTATAGGCTTCGAATTTACCTCTTTAGTGTGCCTTTTATTCTAGAAACTAATTTAATAGTTCTAAAGCATTAACTTTAGGGTGTTATTAATAATGTTCCTAGTGCTATTGTTACCTGCTAGCTTAGCTATATCCTCCTATTTAACTTTAAGGTCTAATATATCCCTAGAAAGCAATATTTAGCTGTTAATGGATTGTCTTAGAAAGGTCCTAGGCTATCTAATAACCTTAATAGGGTTATTAAGGAAGATATTAAGTAATTTATTAATTTATAGCTCTATACTAATTAACTTAGGGAGGCAGATACCACTTACTACACCCTTAAGTCGCAGTAAATTATTTCTTACCTTATAACTTTAGATAGACTATTTAATTACTTAGTAGAGAAGTTTAGGGTATTAAAGAGAAAGGCATTGTATTTCTTTATTAATAGCACTAAGCTTTATAAAAAACCTATAGGCCTTCTAAAGGGCCTAGTGCTTATTATTAATAACCTAAATAAGCAGTAGTTTATTATTAAGAAGATTCACCTTTTAATAGCTTATAAGGGAATAGAAGTAGTCTACTAAGCAGCACAATAAAGGTACTACTAGAGAGGAATGTAGGACACTATATAGGAAATGCTATAATACTGTAAAGTCTGCTAAATATTCGCGCTATAGTGCTATTATAAGCTTGCAATACCTATCGCTCTAGGTAACCCTATAAGTAAGATATATATTAACACTTAATACTTACTATTTAATTATAGGTATAAGTACCTTCTAGAAGCTTAATATAACCTTATAGGATAGATTAAAGCTAAACTAGTTTACACTACTATAATAAAAGCCATTCGCTGCTTTCTTAACACCCTAATTAGCAGATTTAGATTAATACCATTTATTGTCTATAATAAAGGTCTAGAGATAAAAGGGAAGCTTAGCAATGCCTTAGCGCAACTTAGTATGTAAGGCATATAGACCTCTAGCTATAACCCTAAAGCAAACAGCCTTATTAAAGTAGGGTATTAGTCCCTAGCTTCTATACTTACTAAATTAGGCAGTTTAAATAGGAAATAGCTAAAGTATCTTAAATAAGCTCTCCTTACTAATTATATTATAATTAAGTCCTCTTATAGTTAATTAGCCTTTTACCTTATCTATAGATAGGAACCTCTGCTGCCCCTTAAAGTGGAATTTCTAACCTAGCGACTTATTAACTAGGATAAGGTAACTATAGTATAGAACCTTTTTAAAGCTAGGATCTATATTCTTAACTAGAAGGATGTAGATGTCGTAGCTATATAGAAAAAGGTGCTTTAATTTCAACAATAGCTTATAGCTAGGACTAATAAGAAATAAGCAGCCTCTATCTATAAGGAGTCTAATTAATTAGTTCTAGGGGATCTTATTCTAGTATATAATATGCATTATGCAATGGATATGTCCTTAACTAGGAAATTAATAATAAGATAGAATAGCCCCTTTAGAGTCTATAGTTAGGCACTAATTATAAAAGCATATAGGCTCTAAACTTTAGATAGGATTATTCTTAATAAAACAGTTAATAGAGATTATATTAAGAAGTTTATTCCTAATAGCAATGGTTAGTGGACTTCCTCTGCTAATAACTAGCTACACTAACTAGCTGGTTATAGTATAACTTTAACGGACTTAGATAATGAACTTACAGCCCTACTCCTATTAAACGCTAATTATAATATATCTAATTAAATAGTTTCCTAGCCTAATAAAACCCCTCTTCTAAGGGGTATCTTAGAAGATAAGGATTCTTTAGATAGGGAGGCAAGCATGCTACCTTAATAATATCCCTACTACTAAATTAAAGTATAAATACTAGGACTTACTAATAAACAGCAACTTTAGTATTAGGCATATTATCTTTCCCTTAATTATTAACCTATTAAACCTTCTCTATTCTTCCCCTATTGTTTTTCTTCTTTCTTTCCCTTAATATATTTAATTTTACTTTATTATAGTCTTCTACTTCTTTTAGTAATAAGGCACCGCTTACCTTATTACCTAGGGAGGGGGAAGCGCTGCAGTTTTTCCTTATTTTATTTAATCCCTTAGTTTTATTACTTATATTATACCTTATTAACTATTTAACTAGTTATTTTAGGAATTCTTTTACTTAAGGTTTAACCCTTTCTTTCTATATTTATTAATATTATAAAAAACAGTTTTATTTAAGGTCTTTATTGTTTTTCTTTTCTCTTTTCTATTACTCTTCTATTTAATTAAATAGTCTATCTGCTTAACTCTAACCTAAGCTTCTCTTTACTTTAACTTCCCTCCCTTTCTTTCTAATAACCCTTTATATTTAGCTATACTTAATAAATAAATTTAGCTTATTTATTCCTTTAATATAAGGTAGGGGGAAGGCATATTAATAAGGATAATAGGTGCTATGTCTCTAGTTAAGCTACTAAAATTAAGTAATTTAGTATTTAGATATTCCTCCTTTATATTAATAAAAGCAGCCTTTTTCCTAAGAAAGGGAGTAAAGGGATAAGATTTACTAGCTTCTAAGCAATAGCCCTAAGCGCATGCTTACTTATAATTCTTAGACTTTTAAATATAATTATTACACACACTATTACAAACCTTTTTAAAGGAAATATATCTATAATAAAGCACACTTACATGCTTACTAAAGGCCGTAACTGTCTTTAAATATATATTAATGCAGGAAGAGCAGGATACTGCGTTTATCTGCCTATATATCTACATAAGGAATAATAGCTTTTGTTTAGAGCGCTCTATAATAGCTATTACAAAGTATCCCTTAGGATATACAAGCTCTATAGGGATAATAACGCTACTATACTGCTTTCTAATATAGGCAGGCCTTTAAAGCTTAGGATAAGCGCGTAGAATATCTCTAAAAAGGTCTTTCTAAGGGTTTATAGCTTTAAAGAAATCTATAAAGTGCTTTAGCTATTTCTTAAGCTTTTTCTTTTAAAGGCTTATTAGTAAATATATAGAAACTCTACCCTTACTAATATTAATGCCACTAAGTATAGAGATTTAGAAAAGATAATAAAACTTTTAGTCTATTAGTTCTATTCTATACCACCTAATTAAATAGTTTATATACTATATAGGTTCTAATAGTTATATAGAAGATCTTACCTTTATTACGCTAAGTAAGATTATTAGAGGAAGATAGAGACTGCTCTTTAAGCTTCTAAGTGATAATATCAATAATATTAGGAAGCTAAGAGTAAGAGTAATTAAAACAATCTATAATTAACAGTTTGTAAAGACTATTAAGAAGAAGGTTAAAAGGAAAAAAAAAGAGCGGAAAAAAAAATATAAGGAAAAGAAGCTATACTTAAGGAAAGGAAGGGTCTTGTGTATAAGGCTAGTGCTATAAATTACTACTTACAGGCTAATAGCTAGTAACTAATTAAATAGTCTGCCTAGCAGCTAGGCTGCTTAAAGAATATTAATAAACTGCATTATTATAACAAATATATAGCCCTACTCTGCTTCCTTATTCTCCCTCTTTTCTTTTTATTTATTTCTTTATAACCTAACCTCTTAAGCTTTCTCTTATATAAGCTATTAACACACTCCCCCTCTTCTGCTATTATTATTGCTATTACCTATCTTATCTTATTACTTAATATCTTATTACATTCCCTTATTTTTAGGCTTATAGATTTTACTTTTTTATAAAAAAGAGATTATAAATTTCATTTCCTTACTTCTTCTATATATTAACTATCTAATTAAATAGTAAGATAGATAACTATATCCCCTAGCAGTATAGAATCCCTTAAAATGTCTATTATATTACGCCTAGTAAGGTAGATTATTTCTTATTATAAAGCTTACCTACCCTTACTACTCTAGCTAAATCCTATAGTAGGGCTAGTGCCTTTTATACTACTATAGAGGCCTTACTTATTAATATACTACTTAATTAAATATTCTTAGCCTAGCCTACTATTTTTTAGCTAAGATTCTACTAGGCAGCCTTTACTATACACTTTAACCCTTATTAATTTAACCTAAATAACTTTATAAAAGTTAGGCTAATTAATAATAGTTAGATTAAATTAACTTAGATTAGTTATTTAAATAATATTTATAGCCTTCTCTATACCCTCTTCACTAGCTATAGGTATAACTAGCTTAACTAATTTACCCTTATTACTATAGAAAGGATTATTATATAAGGCCTTAAAAAATATATTATTATTCTCCCGCTTAAATTTTATATTAATAATAAAAACATTATAATTAAAATATATAAGAATAAGACTCCCAAAACGTACTATAGGCTTCTAAGTAATAACCTTATTAATATATAGTATAGTAGCTAATTAAATATATACTTACTTTATTAAGCCTAATATAGTAAGCGCTTAGTTAGAGGGTTTATTTATTTTATAAATTATTAGACTGCTTTTGTCTTTAATTGCTATAAGGGATGCTTATACTTTTATAACACTCTTCCTACTAGCTATAAGGCTAGATTTAAAAAATTTATAAAGGGATTTAAATAGGTTCTATAGTAATTAAACTACCTATATTAATTTAGGGCTATTATAGTGCTAGGGCCTTCTTAAAGTAGCTTATATAAATGCAGTTACGCTTATCTTATATTCCTTATTTATACTCTTTAAGGCCTTTTTAGTATTTACTTTATAGAGATTTTAAAGAAATAGTAAGAAATAAAGATTCTAGTTAAAAATATTCTAAGGGCACACTTTCTTAAACAATAGGCTAACTGCTTTAAACTCCCCTTATATTAGTGGGTATTTATAAATAATATTCTTAATAACCCTTCTATATATAGCCTTAAAATAAAAAGAACTTTTTATATTTTTATTAATATAGCAGCAAATAAGTTAGGATATACTATACTATTTAATTATAATAAAGGGCGTTAATATGCTTAGTTTAATATTAGCTATCTTTATTAAACACTTAAGGGAAAATTCCTTCTCCCTTAGATTCTTAGCTAAACCACTAGTAAAGGCTAGTCCCTATTCTTAGTACTTTTTACTTAGAATTATAAGTTAAGCAATATTAAATATATTATAATATATAATCCTATTTAAGTATAATTCTATAATATAAGGTTATAGGATTCTTACTAATCTATAACTTACTTACTCTACTCTAAACCCTAAATTGTTAATAGGATTATTCTTAGCTAATTAACTTATAGGAGGTAGGAGCTTAAGATAGTTATAACCCTTTAAAGAATAAGTTAGCCTCCTCCTTTACTACTTATTCTATCTTTACTATTTAATTAGAATATACTCTCTCCTTTTAGTTAGTTATTATTGCTGCTGTAAGTACTATAATATTCCCTTTTACTATAGTTATCTCCTACTTCTAAATAAGGTAATAAGTTAATAGCGCTTATGCTTTTAAAAAAGCCTGCCTAATCTTTTTAAGAAGCCTATAAGTAATATAAGCATAGTATATTATCTCTTAGTACTCTTATAGAAATCTCTATAATTTCTACTCCCTTATTTAGTAGGCTTTATAAATAAGATAAAGCCCTTTAGTAGTAGTATTAGAAGGAATTTATAAGAAGGGCCTAATAAGAACTAGATAATAATATTGCTTAGTATGTTTAAAAAGAGGCTAGAGTTAAGGCTGCATTGCTTTAAAAGCTATATAATACTAATTATAGCAAATAGCCACGGTCTAATTAATTTAATGGGTTAGAAGCTAAGGAATAAAATCTAAATTATTACACACTTATAGTAGTAGTAAAAGACATTAGTCTTAAACCTACTGCCTATGCTACTATAATAGGTTTACTGCTATAATTATATAATAAGAAAATTACTTAGCATAATATTTTAGCTTTTTCCCCTTCTTCTAGCATATACTTATTAATTATCCCCCTAGAACTAGTTTGCTATAAGGCTTAGGAGGAAATTATAACTAAGGTATAGAATGTAGTTAAGGGAGATAAATAAGGTATAGATTCCTATGTAGAAAGGGCTTAGTAATATTGTAATATAATTAATAGTTAACTAGTTACGCTAAAGAAAGTGTATAGGATTTATAAAGTATAAGGAAGTCTAATAATACCTAGATTATTAAAGAAAACTAAAGGTATAAGTTTAAACTAAGGAATGCTATAAAACTATTTAATTATAAAATTCTTATTTTATTTAAGTTCTATTACTATTAGTTTTATTAGCTTATAGTGGTTTTTATATTACTATAAGCCTAGGGAGGTGTTATATTGTAGGAGAAGGGATTTAGTCTATAGTTATTTAGAAGAAGGCATTGTAGCAGCTAATAAAGTAAGACCTTAGCATAGTGTAGTTAAACTATCTAATTAAATAATATAAATAGGTCCTAAGCCCTTAGATAGTTAGAAAATCTATCTATTTCCTGTTTTTCTTTTCTAAGGTATAGGTATAGAAGCACCTATTGCTATAATACTGTTAATTATTATAATTCTAGTTACTGCTATAGTATAATTATCTATATTTTGTTCTAAGGATATTATTATTTTAGTCTTTAATGACTTAAACTATCTAATTAAATAAAGAGCTATCTAATTATCCCTCTTCTACACAGTCTTAATAACCTAGAGCCGAATCTGTGCACACGAGAAATCCGGAATACGACGGGGATAGCTTTAGTTGTGTGCATGCCCTTCACTTTTGGGTGTGTGGTGTGTGTTCTTTTTCCCCCCGTCTCACTAGCTAGTTAATATAACTAGTTATTAGCAGAGGAAGTCCACTAACTATCGCTATTAGGAATAAACTTCTTAATATAATCTCTATTAACTGTTTTATTAAGAACAATCCTATTTAAAGTTTAGAGCCTATATGCTTTTATAATTAATACCTAACTATAGACTTTAAAGAGGCTATTCTATTTTATTATTAATTTCCTAGTTAAGGATATATCTATTATATAACACACATTATATACTAAAATAAAATCCCCTAGAACTAATTAATTAGACTCTTTATAGATAGAGGCTACTTATTTTTTATTAGTTCTAGCTATAAGCTATTATTAAAATTAAAGCACCTTTTTCTATATAGCTATAACATCTGCATCCTTCTAGTTAAGAATATAGATCCTAGCTTTAAAAAGGTCCTATACTATAGTTACCTTATTTTAGTTAATAAGTTACTAGGTTAGAAATTCCACTTTAAGGGGTAATAAAGGTTCCTATCTATAAATAAGGTAAAAGGCTAATTAACTATAAGAGGACCTAATTATAATATAATTAGCAAAAAAAGCTTATTTAAAATACTTTAGCTATTTCCTATTTAAACTACTTAATTTAATAAGTATAAAAGCTAGGGACTAATACCCTACTTTAATAAGGCTATTTACTTTAGGCTTATAGCTAAAGGTCTATATACCTTATATACTAAGTTACGCTAAGGCATTATTAAGCTTCCTTCTTATCTCTAAACCTTTATTATAAATAATAAATAGTATTAATTTAAATCTACTAATTAAGGTATTAAAAAAGCAGCAAATAGCTTTTATTATAATAGTGCAAACTAGTTTAGCTTTAATCTATTCTATAAGGTTATATTAAGCTTTTAAAAGGTACTTATACCTATAATTAAATAGTAAGTATTAAGTGTTAATATATATCTTACTTATAGGGTTACTTAGAGTAATAGGTATTATAAGCTTATAATAGCATTATAGCGTAAATATTTAGTAAACTTTATAGTATTATAGTATTTTTTATATAGTATTTTATATTTCTTTTTAGTAATACCTTTATTATACTGCTTAGTAGACTACTTCTATTCCCTTATAAGCTATTAAAAGGTAAATCTTCTTAATAATAAACTACTACTTATTTAGGTTATTAATAATAAGCGCTAGGCCCTTTAAAAGGCCTATAGGTTTTTTATAGAGCTTAGCACTATTAATAAAGAAATATAATGCCTTTCTCTTTAATACCCTAAATTTCTTTACTAAGTAATTAAATAGTTTATCTAAGGTTATAAAGTAAGAAATAATTTACTATAACTTAAAGGTATAGTAAGTAGTATCTACCTCCCTAAGTTAATTAGTATAAAGCTATGAATTAATAAATTACTTAATATCTTCCTTAATAACCCTATTAAGGTTATTAAATAGCCTAGAACCTTTTTAAGATAACCTATTAGCAGCTAAATATTGCTTTTTAGGGATATATTAAACCTTAAAGTTAAATAAAAGGATATAGCTAAGCTAATAGGTAATAATAGTACTAGGGATATTATTAATAGTACTTTAAAGTTAATGCTTTAAAACTATTAAATTAATCTTTAGAATAAAAGGCATACTAAAAAGGTAAATTTAAAGCCTATAAAGGGCATAAAGCAAAGCCTAATATTTCTATTTAGTTATATTATATTTAACTTCTACGTTATTCTATATACTACTTTTAAACTATATAGAATATTACTTATTATTAACCTTCTATAATAGCATAGCACCCTAACTAATATTACTAGTATTAACTATAAGCATAATATCACTATAACCGTTAGATATATTAATTAATTATAACATTAAAGTAATTATAATAGTATTAATAACTTTCCTTATTACTTCTTTATATTCTAAACCCTATTTCTAAGTAGTATTCTTATATAGAAAATACACTAAGGGTAGTGTAATTATAATAAAATAAGGTATTTAAAGATAGTAAAAAGTTATAAAACTAAGGAAAGAGTATATATCCCTTATATTTTAATAAGCAACCTATTCCTTAAGCTTAATAATCTTTTCCTTAGTAGGCCTATGCCTATATATACTATAAATATAGCTAATAACTATAGCTATAAGTTAATAGAATTTACTCTTAATAATAAATATAGTATAACTAGTAAGCTTTAGGTTTAAAAGCATATTATTTAAATTAATTAAATACTTTATAATATATTTTTAGACTTTAAGTAGAATTTTAGCATTATTATATATAGTAATAGGTCCTTTTACTATAATATTATTAAGAAAAGGCATATATACTTAAAATATTAAGTTAAAGAAAATACACTCTATAATCTTAATAAATTATATAACTAAATTTATAGCTCCTTAAGGCAGGTAATATAACCTTAAGAGCCTAATTAAAGTTATAATTATAATAAAGTCCTAACTTACTATAGCTAGTTCTACTTAGTTATATCTAAAGAGAAAATTAATAAAGAAGAGTATCTTATATATTAAAAATTCTTTACTAAATACTTTAGCACCCTATAGAATGCCTATATCCCTAATTATAACACTATTATACTTTATTATAAATAGAATTAACCTAATCCCTCTATTTTTCTTTATAATAAAAAAATAAAGGTTTTAATAAGAACTATAAAATTCTTCTAGTAAACTATAATCTAACTTTTTCTTTAATAACTTAACTAATTTTAACTAAAGGGTAAGGGGAATAGGAATAGACTAAGCTTACTAAGCTAAATGCTCTATAACTTTAATAACTTAGAGCAGTGCAATAAGAGGGTTAACCTTACTAATATATAATAAGTCCTAACCTAAAGTAGCCTCCCTATTACTAAGAATTTCCTTAAAAATATTAAGTTCTTAAGGTATAAAATATTCCTCTATTATAATAACTATCTAATTAAGTCTTTCTTAGGTTAAATAAAACCCCTAAGGGTATTTAGAAAACTATCCTATAATAAATTCCTTATATTTCCTATTAGTATTAAGGCATTCCTTAACTATATCCTATTTCTTTATTTTTTATTTTAGATCTCCTTTAGAAACTAATCCATTAAAGGGAATATTATTAAAAGGGTATACCTTTTAGCTAACACACTTATATATAGTATTTACCTTTAGATTAGATGTTTATATTTATTAAAATAGTTAGATTTCCTTAGTAGCAGTATCTAATTAAGCTTTCTAGCTTTTAAAAGCTTACCTAAAAATAAGCACTAGAACCTTATCCCCTTTCTCTTCTATAATTAGTACTAGAATTTTATTTTTTTTTAATTTAAATTTTATTTTTTTATTAACTATTTAATTAAAAGCTTCTATTTTTTTATTTTTATTCTCTTAGTATATTATAAATAAATTAACTAAGATTTTAGATAGTAAACCTTTATTAACTATATTTTATATAACTAAGCTAGCCGCTTAAGATATAACTATAATATTTCTAAAATAGTATTTTATTCTTAATTCCCTAAGGCCTTAACTATAATTAAATAATACTTATACTTAATAAATAAACAGTATACCTAAAATTAAGGGGACTAAAACTATATTAGGTATAATATAGAAGCAAACTAATATTTAAATATTCTTAAAAAAGAGCTTTATATAAACTTTGCCTTTAAGCTTAATAGCATTATTTAAGTAGAAAGTGCTATTAGTATTAATATTTATTAAATATACCTTTAGACTAGCCTTATAAGTAAATTCTTCTATAATTAGGTTCCCTTATAACTTATAATTAATTAAAGCTAGCATTAATAAACCTTTTAAGTCTTTAAGTTAGACTTATAAGTAAAAAAGATCTTATAAGTAGCTTACTACTATATATAGGTAGATAACTCTATAAGATCTCTCCCCTTTATTTAGCTTCTAATTAATTTATACTAAGTAGGATTATATATAATTAAATAAATTATAGCTTAGTTATAGCAGATTAGTATAAAGAGTTATTAATCCTAGTCTATCTTATAGTTACTTCTATAAGGCGCTGCTAACTTTAACTATAGAATTACTAACTTATTATATAATAAGTTTATTAGTATCTTCTTTCTCTTATTACTCTATAAGTTTAGTTATAGTTTTAATAACCTAAGTTATTATCCTTTAATTAAATAATTTAAGTATTTCCTAATATTAATATTCTTAAGGTTAAATTAATCTAGCTAACTTAAATAACCTATTATAATAGAACACTTCCTTAATCCCCTTAATATAAATAGTATACTTACTAATAGCTAATCTAGCTAATAATAGGAAAAGCTTAAAGAGGTTATATAGGCTTACGCCTACTTTTTTACTAAAGACCTTTTTATAAAGCTAAGTAATAAGGCAGTCTTATAGCGTCCTTTTTCTATTACTTATAATGCCTAACTCTTTTTTCTTAGATTGCCTTATAAAGGCTAGCTATAATCTTTTATTAACTAAGGGTTTATTAAAAATCTCTTTAATTTATACTCTTTTTAACATATTAATATTAATAGCTATATTAGTTAGGCTAGTATTTTTAACCCTTTCTAGAGTTATTACTTTAGTTATAAGCTATAGCTCTCTTAGCAGCACCTTAATAAGCATAGGCCTTTATTGCTTAGGTTTATATAGTAAAAGGTTTAATTACTTAGTAATATTATTAAAGACTCTTTTTTTATTAATTAATATAATTTAATAGTTTATAGGGATATCCTTATACTTTAGTATTTAGTTTATAAGGTAATTAATAGTATAATCTCTAAAATGCTAAACCTAAAAAATAGCTAAATAATAAATATAACTCCTAGTGTTAAGGAATAGGTTATAAAGTATAGGAGAAACTTAGTACTTTAGTAAATTATCTTTAATTATAAGAATTTAAGCTTAGGAGTTATATTATATAAACCTAACCTTTTAATTATATTTTAAGAAGTTATAATAATTAGAGTAATAGCCTTCCTTATTATAATAAAAGTAGCGGTTAAACTAATGTCTATAGGCGCTAAAGATATTTAAGTAAATATTAAGGTACTTCTATTACTCCCTAGCTTATATAGTATTATAGAATATAAAATATAGAAAGCTTAGCTTCTTATTTATATAACATAAGGGATTATATAGTTACGCTTACCCTTAAAGTATAGTAATTTATAGTTTTTCTAGCTTCTTTACTAAAGTGTTAATTTAGCCCTTATAGTTATTATTTTCTTTATTATTTTAAAATATTAATTAAAATAAATTAGTTAGTTTAACTCTTTTTATTTAGGTTTTATTAATAGTAAAAGGGGCTAGCTAAAGGACTTTCTTATAATTAAATAGTTAATTATTAAGGTAAGTGTTAATAGTCTTAGCTAAGTTATAATTCTTAAGCTATAGGTATATCTTTATATAATTATTTAGCTTAGTCTATAGGGTTCTATAACTCTTATAAATAAATAATTCTTTGCTAATTCCTTACTTATTTATAAAGCTAATAATAATTTAACTAGGAATAGCTTTATAGATATATATAGATTATACTAAGAGAGTTTTTTAATTATTAAAGAATGCTTTTAATATTAATACTTAGTGCCACTATAGCTATAAATAGGTATTAGAGAATGTTTAAGGGCGCTATATATTAAGCTTCTTAAGCTAGTTTATTATACTTTTAGTTCTTTCCTAAGGAGTAGCTTAATACTAGAGAAGTAATGCTTCCTTAGCCTCCTCCTAAGTATATATAGTTATAAAGGTTTTAATATTTTTATAAAGCTTAAGAGTAACTTCTTTTTTAAGTATTTAGCACTACTTATTATTAAAAAGACTAAGGGTATATATCTTTACTTTAAAGTTCTTTAAGAAGTTAGTAATATTTTCTCCTATAAATTAGTCTATACTATAGTTGCTTTAAAGAGATATAAAAGCACTTTACCTACTTAGGGTTTCTTTAAGGAGCTTAGTAAAGACCTTTAGGTTAAGTTCTTTAATAATATTAGTAAAAGTAGTTATAGTAGTAGAAGAAGGGTTTTTAATATAGGGTAGGGCTAGGCTTAGTTACTTTATACTAACTTAATTAAAAGAAAAAGAAAATAAGGTTAATAATACTTATTTAAGTTAATCTTTAGGGCTAATATTATTAGATATAAATATAGATAATAAGTAAATTAATTAATTAGGAGGCTTCTTCTTACTTATGCTTTCTCCTTTATAAACCTAGCTATATTATTATTTAATAAGCTTAACTAAGTTATTATTTTTATTAACTCTATAGACTAAAACTAGAATTTTAATAAGAGTGCTTTAAGTTATAAATAAAATAATACTTATAATAAGAGTAACTATATAAAATCTAGTAAGACTAAGTATAATTAAATAATCTATAGTCTTATTTATTTTAGTAAGAGGGGGATTAGTATCCTAAGTAGGTTCTAGCAAGACCTTTAATAAGCTCTTTCTCTTTTTTAATAAGTTAGCTTTATAGCTCTATACTTTAAGGACTAATAATTCTAATTTCATTAGGTATAATCTTAGAGTAGGTAATTTCTTATGCTAATTAAGTTTTACACTATTTTTATGCTTTTAATTAAATAATTTAGAAGTCCTATAATAGTTTTTTTATAGTTTCTTATCTTAGTTTTATAAGTCTAGTTAGTTATAATAAGGTCTAACTCTAGATTATAGCCTTTAATTATATATTATTATTACTGTGTAATAAAATAGGTTATATAAAGACTACTTAACTTACTCTTACCTAGGTAAAACCACTATTTATAATAGAGAGGAAAAAAAATATATACTATATACTTAAAAGTAAAGGGCATGCATATAACTAAAGCTATCCCTATTGTATTCTAGATTTCTTATATATATAGATTTAGCTTTAGGTTATTAAGACTATATAAAAGAGGGATAATTAGATAGCTCTTTATTTAATTAAATAGTTTAAGTTATTAAAGACTAAAATAATAATATCCTTAAAATAAAATATAGATAATTATACTATAGTAGTAACTAAAATTATAATAATTAATAGTATTATAGTAATAAGTGCTTCTATACCTATACCTTAGAAAAGAAAAACAGGAAACAGATAGGTTTTTTAACTATTTAAGGGCTTAGGACCTATTTATATTATTTAATTAGATGGTTTAACTACACCGTGCTAAGGTCTTACTCCTTTGGCTGCCACGATGCCTTCTTCCAAATGACCGCGGACCAAATCCCTTCTCCCGCGACACACTATATACCTATTATAACTACTTATGCTTTTCTAACCTTTATATTAGGGTAGAAATAAACCCTAGCTAGTGTCTTCCTAACTAACCTTTAGAGCTATAACTTCTTTATAAATAACTATTTATAAAGTCTTTAAAATTAAAATATATAAGCTAATACTATATATTAAGTAAAGATTTAGGTAGTATAGTTAAAAGCTTAAAAATTCACTATTAAAGTAGCTATATATTAATAAATTAATAACTATATAATAGATACTTATAGGGCTTTATTATTCTATAGCTACCTTTAAGTATTATAGTATAAGCCCCTTACTACTATATTAATTTAATAAACCTATAACTTACCTTTAATAAGCTACTTTAAAAAGAATATAACCTTTTAGGCTCTTTATTATAACTACTATTAAAAGGGTATATTAATAAATATTATATAGTATATATATAATTACTATTATTATAGGGCTTAAAAAAGCTAGTGCTTATATTAAAGCCTTTTATAGCTTATTTTAGCGCTAGATAGGTATTAGTTATAAATATTAATAGACTTTATAACTAACCTTTCTATTAACTCTTTAAATACTTCTTAATTTTTTATAGTTATTATAAACTATCTCTCTAAATATATTTAATTAAAGGCTATAATAAGTATAAGTACGAAAGTATATACTTAATACTTTCTAAACTATTTATAGTATATCTATAAATTCTTTTTAAGTATTATTTCTAACTAAAGCTTAAACTAAGTAAGTAGCTTTTAGTTAATACTTTACTCTTTTATAAATATTAAGTAGCTTCTTTTTATATTTTATTACCTTTAAACTAATAGTAATACTAAGTATAAAAATTAAAAGGTTTAGGTAGTATTATAGGTTATAGTTTTTTTTACTTAAATAAATTAGCTTATATACTTAATAGTCTACTAGCTTACTCTTAATAACTATATATTATTAGTTATTAGCTTAAGTATTTATATAATACTTTACAGGTTTAATATTAATTTAATTTAGTATATACTAGCTTTTATATAAAGCTAAATATTTCTTAAAAAATAAGTAGTTTAGTTTTTTAAATATATTAAATAAAAAATAGCACTTACTTAAGCTACTATTAACTTTACTTAATAGTATTAATAAAAGTCTTTAAACTAATTATATTATTTAATAAAGTAATATTAGCTAGGGAATAAGGTTTAGCTTAGCCTTTATAATACTTATACCCTTTAATTAAGTAAAAAGTTAAATTAGGTTATAGCTAAATATACTATACTTAATATTTTAATACCCCTTAATATTAAGCTAAATATACTAAGTAGTATTTACTTTATCTTTTATATTAATTTAATAAAGTATATAATAGCTAACCCCCTTTCTTTTTAAGTTTTATTTAACTTCTAACTAGGCTTTATTTAGCCTTAGAAAAATAGTATAAATATACCTTATAAGTACTAAGTTAAGTTTATTTTAGCTATAAAGAATACTAAAGAATATAGTAATTACTATAATATATTAGTTAAATAAATTAGCTATATATAGCTAATATAAAAGCTACTAAAAAACCTAGAGAATACTAAAGCCTTAATATATTTTAAATTATAATAAGGTAATATATATTTTAATAATAAATTAATATAAGTATACTATAATTCTTAATTAATACTATATAGTATACTATTAGATATAAATTTAAACCCTATTAAGCCTTATATAGGCTCTATTTTAACTATAACCTTTTAATACTTTACTATTACCTACCTTTAAATAAAGTAAATAAAGTAGCTTAATAAACCTTTTTTTTATAGTGCTTAAATAATATAGCTATAGTAACTTAGTTAAGTAAAGGTAAAGAGAGTAACTCTTAGCTAATAAGAAATATATTAGCTTTTTATAACTTAAAGCTAAAGAAGTTTAAAGATAGCTTAAAGAAAAGTAATAAAAATAAAGTATACTAAAGAATAATAAATAATAGTATAATATTAGTAAGAGGTAGTATAATATTAGTAGAAAAGGGTAGAATAGTAGTAAAAAAGGGTATAATAGTAATAGGTAAAGGTATAGTAATAGTAAAAAAGGGTATTAATAATTAGTAAAATTCTTTAGTTAAAAAGCTAAAAAATAATAGTATATATAATATTATAAAAAAGGTAGTATAGGTATATATATTTACTCCTTAGGTTATAAAGGTAAATAAAATAATAAGGGAGGCTAATATAATTAGAGATTAATAAATAAATCTTAATATATAAATATTAGTTACTTAACTTAATATTATACTTTAAATAACTAAGTATTAGTATAGTTAATACTAGTTTTTAATAAGTAAATTATAATAAAATTAATATTAGTAATAAGTAAGGAATATATAAGTATTTTATTAGTAATAGCTTAGAATTATTTTAGTAGCTAAAAGAAAAGTATAGGTAAGAAACTAGTAGTAATAGTAGGTATAGTATACTTTTTAATAGTATATAAAGTAGTAGTAAAATAGTTATATAAAGCCTTAAAAAGCTTATTTAATATAACCTTCTTTTCTTTATTATTAAAGGTATTATAAGTAAGGAAATAAAGTACCTTTATAGCCTTATTATAATAAATAGCTATTATAATTTTATAAATAAGGTAGTAAAGAGTAGAACTCTAAGTAAATATAGTAATATTATATATATAAATTACTTTTCTCCTTTAACACTCCTTATAAAAGTGCTAAGGGCTTAGTATATATAAAAATAGCTTATTATTTACTATATATATAAAATAAAATAGGCACTAAATATCTAGCTAGTTAAGATTAATAAAGGTAAATAACTTATCTTTAAAGTTACCTTTAACCTTATAGTAGCTTAAGATATAGTAGCTATTTAGGGGTAAAAAGGAGAGAGATAAAGCACTAATAGTAATAAATATAATTTTACTATATTTAGTTTTAATAAAATTAAGTAGTTAATATAAAGGAGCTTACTATTTAGATTTAATAAGTATTAATAAGGGATTTTTTATTAAGTATTAATAAATAAATATAAAGAAAGTATAGGTATTAATAAAGAATAGGTAGGAAGTAATAAGTATTTATATAAAAGACTTAAGATATATAGAATTTTAATAAAAAAAATAATAATAAAATTATATTTATAAAATTAAAGGAGTTAAATAGGAGATTTATAGTTAATATTTTAAGTATAATTAGCTAGCTAATTTAGAATTTTAAGATTTTTATTTTAGGTTTATTTTTATTAACCTTAGGTACTAAATTATAACTAGCAAGAATAAATAATTCTATTTAAAATATTATATTATAAATACTAAAGTTATTATTATTATATTTTATATATTTATTAACTATTTAATAGCTAAAGGGTAGTAGAGTAAAGGGCTATATAATAGCTTTAAGCTAAAGGCTTAGATTCTTAGTAGAGTAAAAGAGGAGTATATAAGGCAACCTACTATACCTATAGGGTAAACCCTATAAATATATATTATATATAGAATAGGTATATAGTAAAGGGAGATAGTAGTCTTTCCTTCCTCTTTATAGATAATCATAACTTCATTAACACTAAATTGCAGTCGCTATCTAGGCTAGTCCATAACAGTTACCTTATATACTCCTCTCCTGCTCCGCTAAGGATCCGATCATCTAGCTTAAATCCATTACAAAAATAAGAGTAAATAAATATAATAATTTTTTTTATACTTTTTAAAAAATTTAGAGTTAGTTTAATATTATTACTATAGTGTAGGCAAATTTATAAAATGTTTTATAAAAGCAATATAATAGATTATATATATAAATAGTATTTAATTAATTAGAGCTTACCTAAGAGTTAGTTACGTACTTATGCGTGTAAATTAGAGAGCTCACCCGAGAGTTAGTCACGTGCCCGCGCAGGCAGAGTGGAGCAACTCTCAGGTGATCTAGTCAAACAATCCTTTAGTTGTCTGTAGCCTCGCTCGTCTACGGGTATCCCGATTTTTACGGTCTACTTACTGGAAAATACTAAGTGGGTCTACGGTTACTCTTGTTTGACAAGGACCTTCAACCTCCGATTCTCCGTTCAGCTTCCGCCAGCTGACAATACTTTTATCCCGGCATTATTTCCCAAGCGTTGCCTGTGCCTATGCAAACTCCCTATTAGCAACGAAAATCGTCGCATATAATTGTCGCAATTATGTCCGTTCGCACTTTGAGAATTGGTACGTTAACCACGCTCCTTTCTAGCCAAGGATCACAAGCGATTTAGCTCCATTGTTTTAAAAAGGAACACAGATAAGATGATTCGTGTTGTACCGGGATACTGATAATTTCTTTTTGCAGGTCTAATACCAGGCGATGGTATTGGAAAAGAAGTGATTCCAGCTGGTCGCCGTATCCTAGAAGCTTTGCCGAGCTACCTCAAACTGAAATTCGACTTCGTCAACCTCAAGGCGGGTTTCGAGGCATTCGAACAAACCGGCAATGCTTTGCCCAGTGACACCGTGGAAGTTCTTCGAAACCATTGCGATGGCGCTCTCTTTGGAGCCGTAAGCTCTCCTACCCACGCTGTTAAAGGCTACTCGTCGCCAATCGTTGCACTTCGCAAACGCCTGGATCTCTATGCCAATGTTCGTCCAGTTAAGACAACAATAAACGCACCAAGGCCTCTTGACATGGTTATTGTTCGCGAAAACACTGAAGACTTGTATGTCAAAGAAGAGACGACGATCGAGGGCCCAGATGGCAAGGTGGCAGAAGCCATTAAAAGAATATCTGAAAAAGCCTCGTTCCGCATCGCAGCTATGGCTGGAGATATCGCCAATCGTCGTCACCAACTTCGGCAGTCAGGAACTCCGAGTATCCACAAACAGCCCACAGTTACTATTACACACAAATCTAATGTCTTATCTCAAACGGACGGTCTGTTTCGTGAAGCATCGAGACACGCGCTGTCTGACGCAAGATACGCCGGAGTGAATGTTGCGGAGCAGATCGTTGACTCCATGGTCTACAAGCTGTTCCGCCAACCAGAGGACTACGACGTCATCGTTGCCCCTAATCTATACGGGGATATCTTGTCGGATGGTGCTGCAGCTTTGGTTGGTAGTCTTGGACTTGTCCCCAGCGCAAATGTTGGCAAAAAATTCGTAATTGGCGAACCCTGCCATGGCAGCGCACCAGATATCATGGGCAAAGGAATAGCAAATCCCATCGCTACCCTGAGGAGTACAGCTCTCATGCTGGAGTTCCTTGACGAACCCGCCGCAGCTGCCAAGATCTATGCTGCAGTCGATGCCAATCTTGAAGATGGCAAGCTTCTAAGCCCAGACTTGGGCGGCTCTGCTACAACCGAGGAGGTCGTCGAAGATATCCTCAAGAACCTGTAAAGATATCAGACCCCTCAGTTGTCCTTGCGGTACAATGGACACTTGCCTCAACGCAGTAGTTTCATGGCAAATTTTGAATAATATTAAAGAGAGTTAGAATATATGCATTGTTATTGACTATCTCACAAAATTTCAAAAATTGGGTTATTTTAACGTAATATGTGGACAAAATAAAAGACATCTTGAACTTCTGCCATGTTCTGGTCGGCCACACATGATTCACTGACAGCCTCTGTCGTAGCGCATATGATAACTAACGGTTTCACTCGATCGTGCAATGACGCGCAACATGTGTCAAGTGGAAACAATCTCGATATGCAAGGCAAAGAGGCGATGATATGTACCAGCAGCATCTGACCACTCTAGCAACATGACTTTCCAATATGTTCGAGACGAAAACAGAGGTGGACATATACTCTGTGGCCGATTTTTGAAAAGAAGTTCTACTCTATATTTCATCGTACAGAAACAAGCGGTGGTGTAGTGGGGATCGTGCTATTGGATTTTGTGTTACTTCGTTCTTTTTGTTTCGAGTTCTGACTCATACTTGGCTATGAGCTCCCTCCTATACGCTGGTCAACATATTGCATTGAAGAGTGCGGTTTATCATGACACTTACTGCAAGTGAGGTGGTGCGGGAGCATAGTGACTGAACTCCATGCTGAATTCTCCCTTACCCTGTGTTGCGGCTCTTAATTGAGAACTGAAGCCGAACATGGCGTTGAGACTACAGTCACAAATCAAAGTAAAATCTTCGCTGCCTATTTCGGTGTCGTGGATAGTCGCATTCCGCTTGTTCATGAGCATGAGTATATTGCCTTGAAATTCGTTTGGAGCAGTGATAGTTGTCTTCATCAGTGGCTCCAATACCTGGCCACCTGCAGCGGGGAATGCCTTCCGGAATGCCATCTGGGTGGCCAGACTGAAGGCATAATCCGACGAGTCAGTAACATGAGTGGCACCGTCGTTAATGACCATTTTTGTGCCTATGACTCTGTGGCCTAATAGCGGACCCTTTTCGCATGTCGATTCGAAGCCCTTAGCGCAAGCAGTCAGGAATTTGTCGGGAATGTGTCCGCCTACGACCTGGCTTTCATAGTGATTGTCTTCTGCGCTTTCGTTGGGTTCGATCCATCCAGCAACTCGCGCAAAGTCACCAGGACCTCCGCTTTGACGGCGGAGGAGATAGTCGAAGTCAGCTCGTTGGGAAATGGTCTCTCGGTAGGCAACTCTCGGCTGGCCAGTTACGCAGTCTGTCTTGTACTCCCGTTTCAAACGCTCGACGTATACTTCCAGATGTAATTCACCCATGCCAGAAATAATCGTCTCTTCGCTCTCAGGATCCACATGGACCCGGAACGTCGGGTCTTCTCGCTGGAATCTGTTCATGGCTTTGCTGAAATTATCCGCGTCTGCAGTGCGCTTCGGTCTGATGGAAAGTGACATGACAGCATCTGGCACAAACATTGAGGACATGGTATACGGCAGTCCTCCATCGGTAAAAGTATCGCCCGATGCACAATCAACGCCGAACACTGCGCAGATCTCTCCAGCACCAACCTCAGAAACATCTTCCATTTCGTTCGAATGCATGCGAACAATCCTCGGTATACGAACTTTTTTATCTGTTCTGGAATTAAATAGGTAGCTTCCTTTAGTGAGTGTGCCCTGATAAACGCGGATGTATGTGAGTTGCCCATAGTTGTTCTCCTCTAGCTTAAAGGCTAATCCGACAAAAGGTAAAGAGTTATATGGAACTAAATTGACTTGCAACTCGTCTTTGGACTTATCAAGAGCCGTGTTTGTGATCTGTGACGGATTTGGTAAGTAGTCGCAGACAGCATCGAGCATAGGCTGAATTCCTGTGTCAGCTAGAGCAGAGCCCATGAGAACAGGTGAGAAGCTGCGTGCGATAGTAGCACGTCGGATAGCAGCTTTGATTTGGTCTTTCGTCGGCTCCTGCTCTTCTAGAAAAATCTCGCCAATCTCGTCGTCAACGTCAGCCAACTTTTCAATGAGTGCCTGACGTTTCTCTATCGCGAGATGTTGAAGGTTAGCTGGAATTGTCTCCGTCACTCTGACTTTGGTTCCTCTGGGTCCCTCGAAGTACAAAGCCTTCATCTCGATTAGATCAACAACGCCCTCGAACTCGTCTTCGGATCCAATTGGAATCTGAATAGCAGCTGCAGGCATTTTGAGTTTGGTGTTAATTTGCTCCACAGCTTTCCAGGGATTTGCACCCATACGGTCCATTTTGTTGACAAAAGAAATTCGAGGAACATTGTATCGCTTCATTTGACGATCCACGGTTGTTGTTTGTGATTGGACTCCGCTCACGGCGCATATGATCATTACAGCACCATCGAGAACACGGAGAGCTCGTTCTACCTCAATCGTAAAGTCAATATGACCTGGTGTGTCAATCAAGTTGAGGTGATAGGTCTCTTCCACCGCATTATTTGTCTTTTTCCAGTCACAGAAGGTAGCCGCAGATTGAATGGTGATACCCTTCTCCCTTTCCAGTTCCATAGAATCCATCTTTGCACCGACGGCGTCTTTGCCTCTTACTTCGTGTATTGCCTTGATTCGGCCAGTGTAGAAAAGCACGCGTTCCGTCACAGTTGTCTTGCCACTATCAATGTGTGCCTACGGCGGGTCAGTCGTCAACCTGAAGCATTTTCATTTGTAAAAGGGAATTATCTCACTGCAATGCCAATATTTCGAACCCTGGATAACCGACGGGCTTCGTCGGGTGCTATGTTAGAATCGATAGATTTGGAGCCAGAGGCTGCAACATCATCCTGGTGCTTAGTTGGGCTATGAAAGAGTAAGTTAGCAACGAGTAACAAGCTTATTCTGCTCTCAGTCCAAGTGTCATCTCACGGTTCTGGGGCGCCTGTTGCGTAGCGCACCTGGCTTTGGGCCAAGATTCTTGAATAGTCCAAGCTCATACACCGGTCAAGTCTGCTGCATCGGGGGGCTTGCCACCCCGGACCCAGCAAAAGATGGCGATTGAGCCATCTGGCTGCTCCTGGTATGTTCATAACGACGTATACCTTTACAGCATATCCAGAAGTCTACACGCGGCGTAACTGGATTTTTCCGTGGTCAGAAGATCCTCGAGTCGCTGTCACGTGATGCTGGATGTGTATCCACCAATGTCGATAGCGGTCAGCTAAGGATTCCAGGCACGCATGAGTGGAGCGTTTTGCGCGGGGCACATGACCAACTCTCAGGTGAGCTCTAATCAATTAACAATCAATTAATAATCGATTAGACGCTGCGCGCATGACTGCGTGCGTGCGATTGCGTGCGTGCGATTGCGTGCATGCAACTATATATGCACCCCCCTTTGTTTTATAACTTTCTAAGAGTGCTGCCCTTAGTATAAAGTATAATAAATTATTAATTAATTATTTAGCAATTTTAACTTCAGATTTTAAAGGTAGAGAAAGATTTAGCTAGTGTATGGGGTACGGCAGCGAGCTTACCTAAGAGTTAGTCACGTACGCGCGCAGTTAGAGTGGAGCAACTCTCAGGTGAGCTAGTTGAGGCTGTGATCCACGAGAGTCGGCAAAGTTTGCACAGGACTAGAGCCGGTACAAAATATATGTGGATCACTATGGGGCGGCTACTTTGTACCGTCTATGCGAGGTATTGTGGCGTTTTTTCACCGCCTTTCTAGTTAGGGTTCTCTATAACTATATCGTTAGATTTTCCTTGCCTTTATAAATATATAGTATAATAATTATCTATATATTTATTACTTTAGAGAGGTATAGATAATACTATGTCCTAAAATTCGCAAATTAAGGCATCCTTTATTAACTAGTTTAGATAGACTTACAACGAAACAATCCTATTTCTAGAGCTACTGCTTAAAGCTTAGCGTAACCACTAGCTTAATAACAATAAAATTAGTATTATAAAGGATATCTTTAAAGACTTTATTTTAGCCTTTACTACCGAATTTCCTACTTATTAATAGTATATAAGAGGTCTTAAGAATTAGTATCTATTTCTTAAAGGTCTTTAGCGCGCTTTTTAAGCTATAGAGAGTCTTTTTAGTATAATATTTAATAAAGAGACTAGGATGCTTTAGATAAGTAAGTAGAATTCTTAGACTATTAGTTCTATATATAAACATTTTAGAAGATATATAATAACTAAGCCTTTACCTATAAGCAAGACTATTATGCCTTTAGAGTAAGTAGAGATCTTTATTTTAAACCTCCTAGCTAGCAATAGCATTATTAAGGCTAATAATAACTAGGGCTTTGCTAATACTACTATAGCTAAGGCTATAGATTAAGAAAAAGTAAAAGAAGATAATAATTCTCCTAAAGTAAGGCAATAAGAGTAGAGAGATAAAGCTAGAAGTCCCTAAAGTAATAAGAACAAGAATCCTATTAACCTTAATAAAGATCTCTCTAATAATAAGGTTATAGCTCTGCCCCCCCCTTATAGAAATATAAATAATAGTAGAACTCCTTATTAGTAGTCTTTAAGTATAACTAAGTAAGGGACTAATAGCCTTTAAAACTCTTTAATAATACCCTTACCCTCTAATACTACACTAAACTAGTTATTAAGAAGTTTATAATAAAAGCAAATTATAGTATAGTTATTAGAGCTCTTATAAGTATTATTTAATATATTTAGGTTATAGAATAAGGGCCTAAGAGGGTATATAATTCATTAGAGACAGTCTCTATGTATAAATAAGATAGAAAAAGTAAGCAAAGACTGCTAGTTATTCTTTAAAGAGTTTAGGATTAAGAATATAATAAAAGTTATACTATAGTTAAAAGAGAATTAGATAAATCCCCTAATTTAGAACTCCTTAGAATCTAAGGAGGCTAAGGTTACGCTTATTAAGACTATTCTTAGCGTTATATAGCCTAGCTAAATTAGAGGGTATTAGGATATTAGGAATTTTATAGGCATATACACTGCTTTACTTTTCTTCCTTCTTTAATAACCTTTTTAGCAGCACTTTTATAGCTTTAAAGAATGTATAAAAACCACTAAATTTATTAGATTCTTTCTATCTTTATTATATATATGCCTCCTAAAGCTATCCTGCAATTTTATCACAAATTTACATAGCTATAAGGTTGTGTAAAACCGTTAATACACGCACACTAGCCTCCTTAAGAGCCTTGCATTTATACTTATCTAATAACGCTATCTCTTTTGCTTTAAACTTATAAGATTCTTACCTATTTAATTTAATAAAGTTTAATAATGCAGTAATAGTATATACTATCTTTACCTAGTTAAGAAACAAATACTTAGTAGCGCTATAGCGAATTATCTTCTACTTTTACTTACACTAACTAAAAACCCGCTTAATAACTATTTATAATTATAAGTACTAATAGTTAAAAAGCTCTTTTTCGTTTCCTAGGTGCTAATTTAAAAGCCTTTAGTCTTATAAATAATATTAAACTCTTAAATAAGGCGTTATAAGCCCTTAAATTAATAAGCTAAAGCCTGCATCCTTAAGATAAAAGCAGTTTAGGGGGATTGAAAATGTCTTTATTAATGCAATATATATTAGGGTAGTATCGTTAATAGAACCTTCTATGCCTATAAGTATGTATAAAAATAATCCCTTAAAGCTTGCTGCTACTAGTATATTTTATAAGATATTGCTCTTTCTTAACTAATATCTTTTCTGCCTCTTTAGAGGCATATAAGCTAGAATATATATGCTATTAATAACGCCTATAGCACCATTAAATTAGAGGAATTTCTTATTTAATTTAACTAAGGGTAAGACTATACTAGGATTTAGCTAATAAATAAATTAAGTATATAACTTCCTTATTAGATTAATTAACTTATAAAAGATCCATAATACTAATAACTAGCTTAGTAGAAACCAAAGCCCTATGTTTCTTTAAGGCTTATTATATATATAAATCTATAGGAATATTATTACTTTTTGCTTAACTAACTAATAGCGTAAGGGTCTAACTAAAGTATTAATATAAAGCTATATATAAAGCTTATAAAAGTCTCCTTTAGCATCTAGAAGAGGTTAATAAAACATATATCTAATGCCTTAAGCACCTAATCATAGTATTCTTGTAATACTGTTAGCAATGCCCTAGCTTAATAAAGATGTAGGATTATAACTGTGTTAGGGGCACTAATATACTCTTAAAGGCATTAATAAGGTCTAAAAAGCACTCTTTTTATCGCTCTGAGAGCTCTGTAGCACTAAAGAATTAATACTGCACGCTAAAGATCATTATTATTACTGTCTTCTACCATAAATCAAATATAATTAGGGATATTTACGCTGCAAAAGGTTGTTATAATTCCTTGTAAACTTTACTGTTTGCTGCCCTATAAAGTTTATAGGGAAAAAAATTCCCTTTATAGTTTACTACTAAAAAACAGTAGAATTCCCTTTATTTAAAGAATCTAAACCCTTTGTAGGCATTTTCGCAAGGAATGTTGACCCTAGCTAGCGTGGTACTTAAAGTTCTCTGTAAACAGTGGATCTATGCATTTAGATAGAAAAGCCACATCTTTCTAAGCAAAACAGGTGACAGAAATGGCTAGCGTGTCCGAATTATGCAACCTAGGAGGGACTGCAAACTTTGCCGACTCTCGTGGATCACAGCCTGAACAACCCTTATGTTATCTGTAGCCTCCAATGCACAGATACTCGTAAACCTACTTAGTGTTCCACTAAGCAGACCATAAAAATCAGGGACAACCACATTCTTCTAGGATACCTAACTACCCCACTACCTAGCTTTTTCTTAGTATTTTATAGTAAAATTTACTATTATTAGTTACAATAATATATTTTTTAACTTTATTGCTATAATAAAACTATACTAATATAAATTGCTTTTTAATATACTTACTACTACTAAAACATTCCTTTAATTATAAAGAATTTTACTCTCCTTAGTTAATAATTCTAAAAGGTTATAATAAAGGGTATTATAAACCCCTTTAAAGTTTTTAATTTAATTAAATTATAATAAATCTATTTTATTTTTATATTAAATCTCTATATAAGCTACTATAAAATGTTATAGTATTTTTAAATGGGCTATTTAATAAAAAATTAATAAAATGCTAAGGCTAAGCTATAATCTCTTAAAAAGCTATAAGCTAGGCTTTAGAGAGAGTGCTTATTAAATATAAATTCTCTTTTTCTTTATTTTTAAAAGGGTTCTTAGAGGACTTGTTTTCTTTAGTGCCTCTATGTGTAGAATTTTTTTAGGTAGTAGCCCTATAACATAGAGCTTTTACTGTTCTAACTCCTATATTTTATAATATATACTAAGGTTAGTTATTTATACCGTTTTTGGCCCCTTATTACTAATATAAAACTACTTATTAACTATCTACTACTACTATTGTTAAAAATAACAGGGTTATTTATAGGGGATTCCTCACTATTAGTGCTATAATTATAGCGCTGATAGAAGCACTTTATAGGGGGCTTTGTAAGCCAGTGCAAGCCAGCAAGCGTGCGCGCACGCGGGCGGCATAACCACGGAATTCCGACCAAAGGTCACGTGTGCGTGGGCTCGCAGCTGCAAGGTCCCTATAAATCCTCACTTTTCAACCTTTTCTGCCCATTCTAACAGCTACGCAGTTAGACTAACAGCTGCAAGGTAGGCCTAGTCTTTAGGTTAGATTTATAAGGCAACTAGTAAAGATATAGAGGAATGGATTAAAGGATGTAACTAAGCTAGCTAATAGCTGCTTAGTTAGGGAAGGTAGCTACCCTATAACGTGTATTTTTGCTATTTTTCTTAATAAGGAGGAATTTATAAAAAGTCTTAGAACTAGATTCTTTATTACTAAATTCTAGGCTTTTTTTCTATATAAATATTTAAAAATTAGTTTTTTAGTGTTATGCATTAATTTTCACTAAGTTAACCAATTATAAGCATATCGGCAGCTAATTTATATAGCTATAAGTCTATTTTTTTATTTTCCTATATAAATAAATTTTATAGAAAATAAAAAGTAGCTTACAAAGCCTAGCTAGTGACTGGGATTTACCAATAAGGTTAGTAGGTATATAAGGGAAGGAAGTGAAAAACCCCCTCACAGCCACCGACCATACAGACCATTAGAATCACTCTTACCAGCCACGCACACCTGCAAAGTTAGATATTAGATATAATTTATTAGATATTATTATTACAAATTCTTTAGCAAATTAAACAGTGCTAAAAGC